>PVJA010027569.1:0-28461 GCA_004027025.1 Myocastor coypus | reverse complement strand
GGCAGCTGCCTGGCCCCCGGGGAGCAGGGACTCCAATGACACAGACATCTGCCCCAGGGTCTCTCTTTGGCTGTGGCTTTTATTCTTGGGAAACTTGGGTACTGAGAGATAGAAAGTGTCTATAAAAATATATAAAAATTCCCATTGTGCGAGGTCTTTAGGCTTCAACAGTAAGGACTCTTTCCCAATTTCCTCTGGAGATTTAATGGAATACTCCTTATGAAAAGGCGCTTGAGGAAACTGCTTAACAGACACCACTACTGCTGCGTTCCTAACCTCTTCCTGTCATGACTTACCTCCGTGGACAGCGCTTAGATCCTGGTGATGGTCTGGCAGCTGCCAAGTGAACCAGTATGAAGTCTCTGTTGACTTGCTATATTGAATGTGTTATTATCTTCACTACAAAAGAAATTACCCAGGCCCAAACAATTACTTACAGTCACTGAATCTGTTGCCATAAACTGGCAAAATCCTTTCATAGATGCCACCCTAAGACCAAGGACAAAGCGAGCTCAACCACGTTCGGTTTCTGTGCAACTTCGCTGTCTGCTCTGACTTCCCTTGCCTCTGCTGCTAGAAAAGAGCAAGTGTCGCTTCCAGGTCAAGATCAGGAGACCGGTGAGGCGGTCCTCTCCTTTCTTCCCCACACCATCCACAGGGGCCTCTTTCTCCTAGGTCTGAGGCAGGACGTTGTAAAGCCAGGACCCCATAGGAAGAATGCTGAGTTAGTTGTCTTTCTGTTACTCTAAGGAGTACCTGAGATCAACCAGCCTGTAGAAAAAAAAAGGGTGCTTTGGAGTTCTGCGGGTTTAGCCGGGACCGGTTGGTGTGGTCCCTGTTGCTTTAGACTCGTGGAGAACATGGCGGGAGCCTATCGTTGTGGGAACCCATCACGGCAGAGCAAAACCACTCCCCTCACATCTCATGGTCAGGAGGGAGAGAGAGAGAGAGACAGAGAGAGACAGACAGAGAGAGAGAGAGAGATAGGGAGAGGGAGAGAGACAGAGACAGAGACAGAGACAGAGCGACAGAGATGGACAGAGACAGAGACAGACAGACAGACAGACAGACAGAGACAGAAAGACAGAGGCAGAGACAAAGAGACAGAGAAAGACAGAGACACAGAGACAAAAAGACAGAGACAAAGGAAAGACAAACACAGGGACACAGATAGATACAGAGAAACAGAGAGAGAGGCCAGAGTCCCACAATCCCTTTAGAAGTCCCACCTCAGTGACCCAACACCTCCCACTAGGCCTGCTGTGGTTTAGACCTGAAGTGGGCCCCAGAGCCTCATGTGTTTGGAAGGTTCCTGGATTAGGCTTGCTGGTGGAGGGTGGCGCTGGCCTAGAGCAAATGCTCCCCTAAGGTGCAGCCTGGGAGGTTATCTCTTTCCTTCTTTCTGTTTCCTGCTGCCATGCTGGGAGGGCTCTTCCCCACCACACCCCTGTGCCATCCGTGCCAGCTGACTGGAGCCAGCTAACTATGAGCCGAAGCAAAGGCCTCCTCCATTAAGCTAAGGGTGTGCGGACCTGTGGCTGACGGGAGAGAAATGAGATGGAGGTGATGTCCGCATTCTTAGATCCACCACCTCCTGATAGTGCCCAGCTTGGGACCAATCCTCTAAGCCTCGGGCAATAGAAGCCACTCAGATGCCAACTGCACCAGGTGGCTAGGGCCCTGCTCCCTGGGGGGAACCAGCAGGAGCCAGGGCAGGAGAGGAGCACACACAGAGAGGATGTGTTTGTGCCAAGGACAGAGGCGGGTGGTGAAGGGAGGATTTCAACTCGGTGGTGCGGCTGGAGGAAGTGGATTCTCCGGGGATTGGGACTTCAAGAGGAAGCACTACATGCGTGGGCTGAGCGGGTCAGTGCTCTGCGGCTGGGAGCGTGCAGGGACTCAGCCCTGTGGCTGCCAGCACCACGGGGCATCCACTTAGGTGGGATTTTTAAGGCACTGCCTGTATGGAGAAAGAAACCCTACTGGGGCACTGACCAAGACCTCCCTCCCGGTGTAGCCAGGGCTACTCTTGAGCTCCCACAGAAACTCTTACTCTCTCAGTGAACACGGCTTGAGGAGATGCAAAGAGAGGCAGGGCGGCTGGCTTCCTGAGACTCCTGAGATAGAGCGGCCAGCTGGGCCAATCCTAGCACCGTCTAGGAAGAGGCGGGTGACCCCAAGGAGAGAAAGCTACGAAACCCACTCCTGAGCGCACAGCAAGCCGGAGGTGCTGAGGGGGGGTGTGCGGTCTCTCCTCGGCCGTCGGGACAGTGTGGCCCTCCCACCAAGGGGGCCTGGGAGGATGCGGGCGCCCCAAGGGTACAGTCCTTGGCGGCCAGTGGCAGACAGTGCAGGACAAAGAGCCTGGAGCTTCCCAGCCCCCATTTCCCACCCAGGTAGAGATCTACAAACAACAAATGTGTCCTGGATCTGAGGACCGACCGGGACCTCCGCGGGCTCCGCAGCTCATAGTTCTTTTGTTACCGGGTGTGCGCACGCACCCTCCCTCCATCTCTGCCCCGTTAGCTTCTCCGCCATCAGCCTGCTTGGCTCCCTCCTTCTGGAGTCCTCTGTGAGACCCAGACTCGGGTTCCTCCCACTCACGCAGCAGCTGCAAAAACCTTTACACGCCACACGCACGTCAGATTTCAGGTCAAACACTGCCTGTGGGCGGCTGCGGCATCGTCTTCAGCACGCGCTCGCAGCACTGGGTCTTCCTACCAAGTACTCAAAGATGTCGTCTGTCGGGGGCCACACACCTGCCCTGGCTAACTCTGCCTGCTTTCCTCAGGGAGGCTTAGGACGGCCAGTGTCACCCTTCTGTCTTTGTCTTTGCTAGTCCTGAGGCACTGCCCTCCTGCCCCCCTCCACGCATTACTGAGCTTGTGTCTGTCTCTTAGTTCATCCTTTCAGGCAGTTGGGGATCTCGGCCAGGTCCCCGGTAGTTCTCTGAGCTCCTTCTCCCTGTCTTACCTTCGCTTATGTGCTTTTCCTCCGCTCCCTCTCAGCAGAGAACGCCACCTCCAGATGCTGCTCGAGCCGCCCCTCCAGGAAGAGCTGATCCTTTCAGCTGTCTGTAAGACCCACCCGAGCAGCCCGAGTGCGGCTGACTTCCCAAGAGTTCAGCTGCGGGGCAGCTGCTGGTCTGAGCTGCCACATTTACACCTGTCTGCGAGCCAGGTTCGACGGGTGCATCCCAGGCACCTGGATCTGCGAAGCCCTTCAAGTTTGCCCCCTGTGCTGTCCTTGGTGCTACACCTGTCCCTTCCTCTGCCTAAGGCTCACACAGCAGTGCACTGACATTGCTTTCCTTTGATAAAGGACCAGGACCTCTCAGAGCTCCAGGGCCAGGTTGGTGAGCCCCTCTCAGTCCCACTGGGTCTGAGTTCTGCTTGGTCTCTGGAGCGTGGGTGGTACACACCTCTCTCCCGTGCTACCAGACGGACTCAGGACTCCAGTACTAGGACAGATAGCACGGGGGTGGAGGTCTCAGTCTCTCTGCTGCCCATGATGCAGAGGGGGCCACCAGCAGCTCTGTGCTGGATCTTCACTCTGTCTCAGTTATGACAAGAACACTGCTATTTTCCTCCCTGAATTTGTTCTCAGGCTTTGGGGCACACTGCTGGCCTGAAAACCAGCCTGGGTTTGGCCACTAGCCACTGGCACAAAGAAAGCTTCCCTTAGCCCTTTTTAAAGGTCAGTGGGAAATGTGGTCCCCCGAGCTGCCTTGGGCCTGCTCACTCTGGAATGTTCTTTGCATGAGAGCGTCTTATTCCCCTGCCCCGCCCAGAGTGGACTCTCCACCTCAAATCACTCCATAACTGGAGAGCGATGTGAAGATTTCACACCATTCCTGACTCCAACAGCCCACCATGACCAAGCTGCCATTTCTGAACCAAGATCTGCAGGTACGTTTAGGTTCTGGGCCTCACCACCCTCTCAGTGGCCTGGTCATCAGACTCAAAGACCCAGCCTTCCTCTTCCATGGGATCCTGCCTTTTCTTTAGCTACGATTCCACCTTTTCCACTATGTTCCCATGTACCTAGTCACTAATACTCTCCCTGCTCTGTCTTTACTGCTGTGGTCCTCAGGGTGACACTTCCTCTTGGGCCAGTCTTGGTATGTGTGTGTGTGTGTGTGTGTGTGTGTGTGTGTGTGTGTGATAGCCTGGAGATCAGGTACTAGGGGCGGCATGGTGGCCTCACACAAGGTAATGACTAAGCGCACAGGCTCCAGTCTCTGTGTTCCCAGCTCTGCCACCAAACACTGGACAGGTGGGCCAAGCCCTCTGCATCTCTTTTTCTTCATTCGAACATTGCCTATTACAGTAACAGTGCCTTTCCCATAAGACTCTGGGAGGATCAAAGATATTTTGTGTATTGCAGTTCCTGATTCCACCAAGATTTCAGTAGCAGTCACTACTAAGGAAAGGGGGAGGGAAGGACCTATGTGACCCTGCGCCCGTGACAAACTGTACTCACACCCCCACTGGCCACTCAGTTGTCAGCGTTGTTTCTACAAGCCAGAAAACAAAAATGCTTTGTTTTTAATTGGGAGAGATTAGAGGATTATTGCAACCAATTCTTCTGTTATAGAACACAATAGAGGTTGTGACGTTGATTGTCATGAAAGGACGCTCTTCAAAGATAAGCTGAGGCCCAACACAATGTGAGGGCCACTCAAGCAAATAGCAACTCGGGAACCTGGGCTGTCACAGGTGTGGGCAGCAAGGGCTTTTATAGAATGAGGGCATTAGTACAGCAAAGGGAATCTTTGATGGGCTAAATCCCTGTAGTTGCTGTAATAGGGCTCTTCCTGGAAAGGCCTGAGTTCTCTCATTGTAGTCAGATTTCTTTCTCTCTTTCTTTCTTTCTTTCTTTCTTTCTTTCTTTCTTTCTTTCTTTCTTTCTTTCTTTCTCTCTTTCTTTCTTTCTTTCTTTTTTTTCTGACAGAGTCTACAGGGTCTACTACCCGCTAGTGATCCCCCTGGGATTACAGGCACTTGCCACCAGGCCCAATCTCAATCGGCAACTCAGCATGCTCCGAGGTGGGGCTGGCATGGCATGCCAGGGATCGAACCCCAGTCCCTCCGCCTGCCTAAGCAGGCACTTTAGTCCCCTGAGCCACCAGGCTGGTCCATAAGTGTCAGTGTTTTTCTTCACTGTTCCAGGTTTGTGATGCATCATGTTTCCATTCCTTGCGTGGGTCTGGCCTGTACGCAGCACACCTTACCTGAGTCTTCCCTCTTCTTCCTCCCCTCCGTCCACCACTTCATCCGCTTCCCCTTGGAGAAGCCTCACTCTCTACTTTCAGCAAGGCTGAAGTCACTTCCTGAGTCTTCCGGCCTGTATCAGCTTTCTGTCAGTGAGACACTGTCTGAGATAACTTATAAGGAGAAAAAGATTATTTTAACAAAAATCTCTGGGCCTTTTGTTATGGAGTCCATAGCTAAAGTAACCTGCTTGCCAGCATTGGCCAGGAAGTGAGCGAGCAAGCACAGGGAGGGGTGGAGGCCAACCTCTGCAGAGGCCACGCCCTGTGACCTCATTTCCGCCCTCTGGCCCTGCCTCCCAAGGGTTCCCTGCACGCAGCCGGGCAGCACACCACGGTCCAAGCTTCCACCCCCAGGGCCTCAGTTAGCAGTCCGGCTCAGACTCTAATGCGACTTTGTGTGCGGGTTCCAGCCCAGTTTCCGTCTCATTTTGCCTTGCAGTCACACATGGGTGGCACGGAGGTGAGGCTGTGGATCTCCCAGAGTGGCTGTTTCTTGTGTCAGCCTGACTTGGTGCTGGGATGTGGCATCACTGGTGGGGCATTGCCCCGCCCGCATCTGTGAGCAGTTGCCAAGGAGAGCAGTGTTTGGAGGGGCAACAGGGCGGTCTGCACCTGCCTTCTCTCGCTGGGTGGCACACTGCAGTCCTCCAGGACCCACTGGCACAGAAGGGCAGAGGAAGGTGGGACTGGCGCTGCCCGGCTGCTCTCGGGGACAGGGCCCTCTCGGTACTGGACGCAGGCCGTGTGCCCACGTGGGGCCCCGGGGGCGTGGGCGTTCTGACGCCTCAGCCCTATGTTAACCAGCTTTCCTGGGCCCCAGCTTGGGGCAGCAGGGCTTGGCAGTCCTGGCCTCCAGTCGTGAGTGCACGAATCGCCCAGAGCAAACCTTTTTCCAGGTAGCTCATGGTGCTGTTTCACCTGAGAACCCTGAGGGGTACACCTCAGCTTCACAGTAAGGACCTGAAAGCCCTCGGCACCCCGAGCAGGCTGGAAGCTTTCCTGTGCACACCCAGGATCCCCTGAAATCGACGGACAGTTGGGGAGATCGGCTCAGAACAAGCGCTTGCTTCACAAGTGCAAGGGCCTGAGTTCAATCCCCAGTTCCGGGGCAGGGGGAATCATGAGATCAGAGTGACTGTTTATGCACGTATGTGCTATTCTCTTCTTAAATAAAAGAAAAAAGCTGAACTTCTGTGTTTGAAAGAAAAGAAAGAAGCGATCAGACAAGCGTTCCCATCTTCTGTCCGTTCTTGGCCCTGCAGCCTCCGCCTGCCGCCCTTTTCCTTCGTGTTTCCTCGCTCACAGTCTTTCCACTCGAATGCTTGCTCAGAGAAAGAACTGTTTGTCATTTCTCTGTGTCCCAGAATATAGGTTGACACAAGGAAAATGTTCATAGCCACTAAATTCTCGGCATCCTATGCACAAGTTGCTTCAAACATGGTGGGCAGGTGAGGTAAGACCAGAAGGTCAGAATGCAGCCACAGCGTGAGGAGCAGAGTGAGCAGGCCCAGTGCCAGCTGGGAGACGCCCGCGGAGCCCAGGAGCCCTGGGAGGCCTCTGCTTGCCCAGGAATCACAGCTTCTCCTTGCTGTATTCGCAGCATTGGCGCTCAGTGCCTGGGCCTGCTGTCCGCGGTACCCAGTGCAGCCAAATCAAGCAGCAGCTGGTTAAGCCCTCAGCTGTCAGGTGGCTGACAGCTGTTACCCTGCAGCCTGCCAGGAAATGGCTGTGCCCGGAAGGAGGACGTGGCGCACAGGAATGCTATGCATTTAAGTGGCCTTGGCCTTGGCCTTCTTTCCGGACCCTTATTGCCTATAAAAAAAATTTTAGAAAAGGCCGGTGTGGTGGCACATGCCTGTGATCCTAGGACCTGGGAGGCCGAGGCAGGAGGATTACTGTGAGTTCAAGACCAACTTCGGATACAGAGTGAGCTCAAGGCCAGCCTGAACTGGGTAGTGAGGCCCTGCCTCAAGAAGACCAAAAAAAAGAAGGAAAGAAAGAAAAAAAGAAACATGACTTGGCTAATGCCCACTTGGGGTGGATGTTTGAGACATCTCAGTCAAAAGCCAGGCCACGGGACTGTCTTTGGTAAGGGAGGATGGCTCATCCTGGAGGTCCCCCTGCCAGGGGGGCAGGACTGTCCTCAGGTGCCTGGTGGTGCACAGCACTTCCGGACAAAGGGTCAGCAATCCGCCTGTTTCCTTTCCCAGACACATCTCCTGAGGCCACGCAATGGAACAAACCACTGAAGTATCTCCAACGTACCTTTAAGTGCCTCCTAAAAGCACAAGGTTGGCCCCTGGCAATTTGGAAGCCACAGAATCTTCTTGAGAGAAACCAATACACAGTACATAGGAAGAGAAAACGATTCTTGAGAGAAAAACATTGATCAGCAAAAGAAGACTCAGTGTTCAAGCAAGCAGCAGGAGAGTGATCGCAACGCGTGGCCCAAACGCGAGCGCCACGCTGCCTCCCGATCTCTTTGCTGAGCCTGATGGAATCAACAGAATTGAACAGGTGAAATTAATTCTCCCCTTGAATTTAGAATTTGAAAGACAGCCAGCAACCAACGCCAGAAACCACTGGCATCTATACTCAGGGTGCATGGCCCTTCCGACCTGCGGTGGAGGCAGAGCCCAGGAACTGGCGCTGAGCTTCCCCTGCAGTTCCTGGATGCGAAGCTCTCCACAGAGCCTTCCTGGGGATCTGCCCTTCCCAGCCTTCCTGACTGGGCAGGAAGTCAGGACCTGCAGCTTTAGAGCCACAGAGGGTGTCAATAGCCCAGATGCTGCGTATTTGGGCATGAGGGAGTTTTCCAATCTCTTATTGGAAGCAAAAATCCCTATTATACCACAATGAATTCCAAAGAATCCTGGGGTTCAGCCCGTGGATATGTTTGTTCTTTTAAGTTTTAGATTCACTAAAGAACTTAACAATGCTTGGCCCAGCCTAAGCACTCCTATGTAGCAGCTGCTTCTCTGGTTTCAGATGCCATTAGACCAGGGTTCTAGGGATGGGAATTTGGCCAAGGCTTCTCTGAGGAATGGGCCATGGAGAAGAGTCGCTGGAGTACAAGCTCTGCTGCATACCCCAAAGTTGGGTCCTGCTAACCCCTGCTGTGCAGGGATTTTTCTCTCCTGATCATACCTGCCTTGGGTGCAGGGTCCAGATAGGAGATTGGCGTGTGGTAAAACGGGCTGAAGAAGTGGGTGTGGCCTGTTACAGACATGATCCAGCACACTTGGAACAGTTCCCAAAGGCCTACAGGCACCTCTCAGGAGAGCCGAAGCAGGGCTTCCAAAGGATGGGCTGGCCCTGACCCTAGCCTGAGAGGCGGGACCGTCACTCAGGACCTGGATCTAGAAGTTCTCCCAAGATGTGAATGGCATAAAAGGAACGACGAGCCATGAAGAGCTGCTGCCACAGCTTTGCAGGACGGCCCACGCTGCTTCCCAGAGGCACCAAGTACTCTTACCTTTGCATTCCCGCGCTTTTTCTCCTTACTCAGCCCAGCCAATTTGTCCTCCATGTCTTGCTCTTACTTTTCCCAGTAAGCTTTTTTTTTTCCTTTTGTCTTTTTTGAGACAGAGTCTTGAGTTCAGGCTAGTCTTGGGCTCACTCTGCAGCTCAGGCTGGTCTCGAACTCACAGCAATCCTCCTGTCTCAGCCTCTCGAGTGCTGGGATTACAGGCCTATGACACTATGCCTGGCTTTCTCTAACAAACTTTGTTTTCATCCAATTCTTTGTTCAAGTTAAGAACTTGGAATTTAACTCCGGAGGGAGAGGGCAGGGGCTCAGAGCCAGGCAGTGTGTAATCGCAGAGCCATTTTTGGATGCAGGCTACCTGACGGCATTGCTGGCTTGAAGTCACCCAGAGAAGCTTTCTCTGACCTGCGCCCTCACCTCTGCTGTGTAGGGAGCAGTGGGTGGAGGACCACAAGACCTAGGCTGTGGGGCTGTCCTGAGCGGACTCAGAACGTCCCCCTCTTGTGGTCATTTGTACTTTGGGGAGGCACCAGAAGGCTCGTGGTGCCAGGCCTGGTGCATGGTTGAATGCGGACGCCGTGCCGTGTTTCTGTGAATCTGCCTTTCTGTTGGAGGCCCCTGGCTGTGGCGTTCATCATAGTTTTGGCCACAGCTCATAAAAATGGACTTGCAGACTGCTTCGGAAGTAGGAACGATGGATTAAGTGTGCTGCATGCAACGGGGAGACCGGGGGAGGTCAGCTGCGGAGGGACTTTTACTCTAAAATTTAAAAAAATCACACACACACACACACACACACACACACACACATGCTGTGATTTCTGATCAGCCCTTGCACTTAGAGCCTCTGGCAGGTGCTGCCCGGCCAGTGCTCCTCTCAGCCTGTGGATCCCTTCCCGCCTTAGCGCTGGGTACCCCTTAGGAGATGGGGTTGGAGCCGTGGGCTTCCCTGCACCTGTAAAAGGCTGCCTGTCCCTGACCACTTTATTCTTTTTTCTTTGTTCTGTATTTTTCCTGTTAGAGTAATAGTATAATAATACTTTTGTAGCCTGTATAAGGTCCGTGGCTCAATCCCCAAACAACAACAGCAACAACAGATGTTAATAATAATGATAACGGTGCTTCACTCACCTTATTTTTAAAAAATCTAGCTGAGCATGGTGGCACAGGCCTGTCACCCCAGCACTCTGGGAGGCTGAGGCAGGAGGACTGCAAGTTCAAGCCCCAGCTGGGCAACTCAGCACTATACCAGGACTCCCATCTCAAAATAAGAGAGAAACAAAGGGTTGGGGTCATAGTACAGCATGAAGACTCAGTTTAAACCCTAGTCCTGGAAAACAAAGCAAAGCCCATCAAACATCTTGAGCTTCCGTCCAGTTCTGCCACAAACAGCTCTCCACTCCTGCCTGCTCTCCTCGTTTTCCGGTGCACATCCTGCCCTCCCTCCCGTCACCAGCTCCTGGGACCCCTCCTCCTGGCCACCGGTGGTCTCCACATGGCCGAATCCAGAGCTCTATCCAGGCTTCCCCCCTGTGCCGTTCTGCCCATTCTCCAGAAAATTCCTGAAGCTTGGCATCTTGCACTTGATCCCGGGGCTCTTTGCTCAGGTCTGAGTGACCCATGTCCTTGTTTCATTGAGATCTCCGCTTGCATTTCACTTTCAGTGACACTCTGGACCCTTTCTTCTTCCTTATGTTTTCTGCATGTTCCCTGCTTCTCTCTCTCTCTCTCTCTCTCTCTCTCTCTCTCTCTCTCTCTCTCTCTCTCTCTCTGTTGCAGCCAAGAACCTATCACTTGTACTCAGTGTACTAAGGCCTAGACAAGGTACATGACTGTAAGGAGACACAACACAGTTTAATACGGCGATGGTATGCCCATGGTGACCTGGCTTGGGCCAGGAAAAGGAAAATAGACAGCCCTGAGGCGCGGGGTAGGGACTGAACCCATTGCAGCGTGTCTCGGGCGCCCCCCACCTCGGTGTTCAGAGCGAGACTGAGGGCTTGCCTGGGGCTGTCAGGGCAGCTGTATCTACTGCGCATGTCCTCCCCAGAATTTTCTAGGATGTGATCACGAGTGCATCTGCTTGAGCCTTCCGTGAGCGCTGGGTGAAGGAACATCACTGGAGGTCCTTCGGGAGCAGCCTGGTGGTGGGCGCCCCGGTCCAGGCGAGTTGGGAGAGGGAGGAGGAGTGGTCCTACAGCTCCGTTGTACCAGGGCAGGAGACAGACAAAGAACAGACAGCGAGGATGGGGACCTGGGTAAGCAGAGATCAGCCCCGACAGCAGAACAGAGGCCCTAAGGGAGAGGCGCACTGCAGCACTCCGCGGGGAGCCTCGCTGACCCAGGTGGCCGCAGCGCCCCGGTGTCTCACTTCCGTCTTCCCACCAGCACACAGGAACCCTTGAACTTTGGCACCTCCCTGGCTGCTTCCCTTGGGAGCCCGGCTGGTTGCTGAGAACTTTTCTTTGCTCTTTCTGGTAAACTACACTCAGTAGGTCTACACTGCGGTGTCCCTGGGCTGCCCTCTTTGTCCTCCTTGGGCGCCGTGGCCCTCCTCTTGGGTCACCTTTGTCAGAGGACTATACCTTTTGTCACAGCAGTCTTTTACTTGCTGGGTGGGTTAATTTCCAGGTTTGTCGCTTTACTTGATGCTGTTTTTAAATGGTATTCTTTTCCTGATTTCTTTCTAGGTGAGCTCATTATTGATTGTACAGGAATGCTGCTACTCTCCCGAAGGAAGGATAAAAGTTAAGACACACGGGTGCCCGTTGAGACCTTAATGTGAAGTGGAATAAATCAGACGTGTGATCTTAACTATGGCATGGCTTCTCTTACGAGAGGAACCTGAAGTATAAATCAAGAGCAAGATAAAACTAGGAAACGGGGCAACACATCTTTTGCAAATGGGGGTGGAGTGGGGAGAGGACCGAAAAAAAACTGAGATGCATTTTTGTTTAAATGAGCAGAACATATTTATTGAGAGAAAGAAAGCCCCCATCCAAGAGAGGGACAGGAGGGGGTCCTGAGTGGGTGGTCCCCCCAGATGGATTTTGTTGGAGCACCAACTCCCTGCACAATATATTGCAGACATGCATCCACAAAAGTTTTATTTATTTATTTATTTATTTATCTTGTTTCAGAACTTTTGTTTATTTATTTTTATGGCCGGCTCAGCCTGCCCTCTGGCGCAGCATGTAGTGCCGGGGATCGAACCGCTGTCCCTCCAGCCACCTAAGCTTTCCTAAGCAGGCGCTTTAGACCACGGAGCCATCCTGCCAAAAATGGGCTGGCCTGAGAGCACTGCGAACTAAAGTGGCGCTGGCCCCGCCCCCAGGGCACGCTGAGACTGGTCGTGGTGGCGCACGCCTGCAATCGAATCCACTTCGGGAGGCTGAAAACAGGAGAATCACTACGAGTCTGATCTACATGGTGAGACTCTGTCCACCCTGTCTCCCCTGTCCTAAATGCATAAAATAAAATAAATCTAAAATATTTTAAAGACAATTACGGAATTGCACCCTGAAAGTGCCGCAGTGTCCCGTGATTGCTGACCTGGACAGAGATGCTGACCGAGGAAGACTGCGTTTGGCCAGTGCCAGGGGCTCCTGCAGTATCAGCTGATCTCGCTTCTGCTACCTGTGACAAATAGTGCGCCTTACGGTACTGCTCTCTTAATGACCTTGGGGTGTCTCAGGGTCACTGTTATCATCTAGGGTTCCCCAGCTTTCACAAGTGTTCACCCCCAAGCCCTGCCCGCACGTAACGGAGCAGACACCCAGCACAGTGAAGCGCTCAGCCCACAGCTGTCACAGCTGTGGCAGGATCTAGGCTTCCTTGGCCCCCTGCCACCCAGCAACGAGGCCTGTGGGCTGTCAGCCCTGCGACGCCTTCCCTGGAAGCCAACGTCAAGGAAGGTCCTCAGCTGGGAGCCCCGGCTCCTCTTGCCCACCGTTATCTCACATCCCCAGAGCCCTGACCGTGGCCCAGGACTCCGCCGGCCGAGCTCAATTCCTGCAT
Source organism: Myocastor coypus (assembly GCA_004027025.1). Lineage (NCBI taxonomy): Eukaryota > Metazoa > Chordata > Mammalia > Rodentia > Myocastoridae > Myocastor > Myocastor coypus. The sequence goes on along the minus strand of PVJA010027569.1, from coordinate 15,682 downwards.
CCCCAAGCTTCACTCTGGGAAAATGACTTCACCCCTCAGCTTCCTCCTCTGAGAAATCAGAGCTAATGCTGCTTACTGCGGGGCTGCTGTGGCTGAGCCCACAAGAAATGAGTTTCCTCTGGCCTTGTAGATAATCCCAAACAGCTCCTCCCCACCCCCACCGGGTCCTCCAGTCCTGCCCTCAGCTATTGGTAAGTAGGAAATGGCTCTGATAAGAGGACCCGCAGTCCCTATGACCCACAGTAAGGTGCAAATACACGATAAAGCTTAATGTGGCTAAAGAGCCCCGGGCTGTCTGAGCTCCTGAGGAGAGTTGGCTCTTACCTTGAAGCTCCAAAGCCAGAGCTGGGCCGCCCTATGGCACCCATGGTAGTGGATCAAGGTCTGAGGAAAGGCTTGGATGGGTGCCCTGGCGGGCCGCCCCGTCTTTCTTCCCCATACTTTTCACAACCACTGGCCTGGCACCTCTCTTCCTCTCGTACCCCACCCACTCACTGCTGCAGGAAAATTATCCAAGACTTTAAATTGGCCAAACAGAGTGTTGGATGCCTTGGTTACCTCCTCTTGCTGAGAAAGAACACCTGGGATTGGGCAGTTTACAAAGAAAAGGCATGTATGTCTGACAGTTTAGGACTGCCCCAGATCAAGGGTGACATCTTCTGGCACGCCACCAGCTTTCTACCTCGCTAGGGCTTGTGCTTTGTCCCCCCAAAGCCTCATGCAGTCATGGAGTGACCTTCTAGAGCTTGTGACTGATTCAGGGTCCAGGGCTGGGATTTGGGTGTGAGTGCTGTACCCTCCCTGGGGCGAGAAGCCAGCACACCCTGGAGGGGAGGTAAGGAGACCCGCTTCCTCACTCCTCCCTTGCTCTTCGTTGTTTTTACTGTCACCATGAACTGTCGCCATGCTGGCCTGCCTTGGAGCCAGCTGGCTGCAGCCTGAAACCTCCACAAACTGTGAACTAAATAAGCCGTTCCTTCCTCAATTTTGCGTGTCAGGTATTTTGTCTCCACCATGAGAGAAAAGCAACCAGGACGCATCAATACAGCAGGTGCCTGAGACAGTTCTCTTTGCTCACTGCTCTGGAGTTTCTGGCCCAGGACTGATAGACTGAGTGCTTTCAGGCCTGTGCCGCAGGAGGGAACAGCTCATGGTAGCACAATAGCTTGCCCCATGACCTGGAAGCAAAAGATAGAAGGGAGCAGAGCCTCTCCATCCCCTTCAAGGTCGGGCACACCCTCAGTGACCTGAAATCGTTCATCTCTTGCAGGTTCTGTCTGCTGCCAGCTGCCACCTGCGGGGAGGGGACATCAAGCTCCTAACCTATGGGCCTTTCGGGGACATTCAGGATCCAAAATCCACAGCACAGCCTACATTGAGGGGTTTTGTGGGGCACAGGGCATCACATGGCAAGACACAGAGCGACAGAAACTGGCTCTCATAGCCAACCCACCCTGGAGACAACCCCCAGCCCACTCAGAAAGGAAGGGTTAAGCCCTTCATCAGGGCCCCAGCACTTCTGAGAGCCCTGCCTGGTGTCCATTTCACTCTTCACAATGGGGGAAATCTTGAAACCGGGCAAGATGCAATGGAGTCTTCAGAGCACAGCCCCTGGCCACCTTTCCACAGAACGTGGGCTACCTTCAGGCTGGGCTGATCCGACAGGGCCTACACTTCCCTGGGATCCAACCCATTCTTATCCCTAGAGTTGGTGCAAATGGATTTTGTGCTGCTATAAAGAAAACTGATCCCTCACCTGGGGAAGAGGCCAGGATTGTGTCATGGACAGATCGAGTCCAGGGTTCCTGCTTATTATACATTGTCTCTGGAATATATATATATATATATATATATATGATTGCAAGATAATGATTCCATCCTTAGTGAGCGCAATCAAATTTTGGACAAGTGCACACTAAATGTTTTTAAGAGAGTCATGATTTCACTTTTTAAAAAATTGCTCTTTAACACCGGGGCCCTCCACGCTCCAGGGCATGGTTTCCTGCACCCTGAGCTCCAGGAGCACACGTCTTCTCCCCAGCAGGTCGCTCTGTATCCCCTCCACAGAGATACTGTGCTTCCCCTGAGAGGAAGGCCACACCTGTGATGCCAGGCAGCCCACGCCGCCTGTCACCAGGCCTTGCACAGAACAGATGTTCTGCCAGCCCAGCTCACCTTACGAAGCCCAAGCTGGCTTGGAACCCTTGCACCACTCCTGACACTCACCCTTGTGCATCCTAGCGTTGCTTCTGATGGACATAAATACATGAGTGGGCTGGGAGGACAGCTCGGCCGAGAGCAGGGGCTCGGCACACATGAAGCTCTGGGTCTGTCCTTGGGCTCTGTCCCCAGCGCCAATAAAGAAGTAATCAACAGGACAAATGCTTTCTCTCTGTGTACGACCTTCAGGAGCCGGGCCCTGCTGTCAGCGCTCTGGCCTGTGTCTGCTGAGTTGAATCTGCAGAAGCTTCATGACACTGTCCCTCTCAGACTCACCTGATGGTGGAGGAAGCCGAGCAGGGAGCAGGACAGCAGCACACTGTGCAGAAATGTGGGCACGGAGGAGGCGCGGGCCGGGCAGCCGCCTCTGCAGCTCTGGGGCACCGAGAGGTCCCGGCAGCCCTGACTCTGGGCCAGCAGTGCCCGGATGGTTTCCCTTGCCCCTCCCCCACCCCGCCCGGCCCCTGAGTGCTGAGGGTGCAGCATCCAGTGGGGCACATGCCGTGGTCCCTGGGACACACATGCTGTACCCAGTGGCTGTCCTGGGCCAATGGGGAAGGACACAGACACCCAAGAAGAGGTGCGCTTCACAGCAAAGCAAAGCAAAGCAAAGCAAAGCTAAGCAAAACGAAACAAAACACAGAAAAACCACCGCCCCAGATCCAGAGTGGGCCAAAAGAAAACAAAAAGAAAAGCAAAAACAGCACAAGCAAAGCCAACTGCCAAAAAGCAAACAAGCAAAAACAACAACACAAAATCCTGCGTTTCTGTGCTAGCGACACTTTCTTGACACCTGATGGACCACAGCCCCATTTTTATTTTGCTCTGTGTGCCACAAATTTACGGCCAGCCCTGGCTACCGAGGTGTGCATCTCTCATTCTCCCGTGCTGGGATCTAATGTCTGACCCCTGGAACTTAAAGGACAAGAGGTTACTCTGCCTCACAGCTTCAGATGATGCAGTTCGTGGTAGGCCGGCTCCACAGGAGGAAAACCGTAATGGAAGGGTGCAGCGGAGCGGCAAGCAGCGGGACTCCCTGTGTGGCAGACAGGGTACAGACGGGAGGGCAGAAGGCGGGGCCACACCCCAACCACCGCCTCTCTTGGCTCCACCTCCCACCAGCACACTAAGCTGTGAGCTCATCCACGAGGAATCTGCAGAGGCCTACAGCGCCACATGATCCCATCACCTCCCCAAAGCCCTGGCTCTGGACACAGGAGACTCTGGGGAAATAATCTAGCCACTGCAGTGTATGAGCAGATGAGGGGTCTTCACGCTGGTTCCACTTGATCGCTGTGTCTTGGCGAGAGTGCACTTGCGTTCATGCGTGCATGTGCGCACGCGCGCGCGCGCGCGCGAGCGCGCACACACACACACACACACACACACAGGAGGAGGAGGTTGGAACCTGTATGCTGTGTTGTGAAATGGCTAAACACAGCCAGGCTCCTCAGTGAGCCCCAGTGCTGCCTGGATACATGCATGTCTGGATACACTCGGACAACTGCCCCAGAGGTGTGCATTAGAGGGCAAGTTTCTAAAGCGCCGTGTCCTAGGCTGTGCCGCTGAGCTGCGCCGAGCCAGCCAGGCTGCCAGCAAATGGGAGCCTGTTTCAGTAAGCAGAGACATTGGAGCTGGAGGCTTACGGTGTTGGGGTGGAGGAGACGCAGAGGGTCAGGGTCTAGGCAGACACAGAGGTGCGAATCCGGAAGAAGTAAATTAACTGAGGGCAGAGGAACCCTTGTGTGTGGGGTGGGGGGAAGCGTGCCCACATTGGCTTTCAGTGTTCTAAAAGGGAACACCGAGTCACCAAACCTCAAATGTCACATGTTTTCTAGGATATGGTTTGCCCACAAACCGCTGTAGGCGAGCCTGCATTCTTTTGAAAGAAAGGTTACCTAAGTTAATGTCTCTTTGTTATCCCAAAATAATGTAGTAGAACCCTGAATTTCTCACTGTGGACAGTAGAAATGGTATGGTACCCAGTAATATGCTGAGAAACTTATCCAGGGTTTGAGATGATAATGCGTGTGTAATATTTAAATTCTTTAATAATGCATAATATGGGCCAGGTGTGGTGGTGCATGCTTGTAGTCCCAGCACTTGGGAGGCTGAGACAGGAGGATCATTGTGAGTTTGAGACCATCCTGGGCTACAAAAGTGAGCTCAAGGCCAGCCTAGATGGCATAGGGAGAACATCTCAAGAAGACAAAAAAAAAAAAAAAAATTAACATATAACACGCATGTTCAGTTACTATATTTTTAATGAATCTGCAGAAAGCACAAATACTGCCATGGGCTGGGTGTGTCCCACCCAGAGCAAGGGTGGAGCCCAAGACTGAGACTGACACTTCTAAGAGACAGCATGCATTTGGGAAGCCCAAGAACTCATGGCAGCATGGAAGGATTGGTGCCCTTAAGAAGGGTCTTGGACTCAGGTGGCACACACACACACACACACACACACACGCGCGCGCACACGCACACACACACCTGCCTTCCACCAGGAGAAGACCAGCGCTCGCACCCCTGCCATGACAGCAGGAAGTCACCCTCTTGGAGAGCAGCTCCTACTGGATGCAGTGTGCCCGAGCCCTGGACGCCAGCTCCTCAGCCTCCAGAACCAGGAGAAGTGAGTTCTAGGCCTCGTAGCCTGCTCGGAGTCAGGGGCTGTACCACAGCAGCGCAGGTGGCCGATGACAGGTGCTGACTTTCATTCTGACATTGTGACCTCCAGTGGGTGGCGCTGTACCCTGAAGATCATGTCAGTAAGCAAAGGGGAAAACAACGTATGTATGTCCAGGTTTCTGGACTCACTGTCTCTGTTACATGTTTTTTTTTAAATTTTGAAACAAGATATTGCCAAGTCACTAAGTTGCTCATTCTGGCTTACAATCCTCCTGTTTCAGCCTCCCAGAGTGCTGGGATTATGGCGGCCTCTGCAGGCGCCATGTTAATGCCTCCACAAGATCTGTCTTGTTAATGCAAGGAAAAATAACTCAGACGCGCATGCGATGGGAGGGAGCTCACTTATCACCCTGAAATCCAAGCAGGCACCCCGGCTGTGTGCTTCCGTAGCTCACCACGTAGAACCACGTGCTTGCGAACAGAAGCCCAAGTCGATATTATAGCACGGGGCTGGTTCTAGCTATAAATATTTAAGCAAGAAAGGCTGTGCCAACGGATGTTAAAATGTTGATTTTCAAACAGTATCACTTTAAATAAAGATCCCTTCCTTGATAGCATAGGCATGAAGAACGTGTGGTTGATAAGATAGAGGATAAGGCAGGCACACAGACTATCTCCAGAGGATGTTGCCGGTCCCGCAGGATACGGGGGGAAATTCCTGAACCTTCTAGGGAAAGAGATAGAGCAAAGTGCTCCTACTTTGACGGACAGGATGCTAGTGTTTTCTCTTCCGGAACTCGCATTCCTTAGGAAACAGGAGTGAAAGGTGATTGGCTGAATTTCTCGCCGAGTTTCTCCCTCCCACTGTTGACCTGTGCAGCTCTGAAGTGGAGGTTTGTTTTGCTTTTTCACTTGCGGAGGAAATCTCCTTCCCTGCATGTGCAAACGGCCTTGAGAAGGCTCTGTGTAGGCCCTACGCACCATGAGCAGCCTCGTGCGCACAAGGACCAACGCAGCCAGCTGACCTCGGACGGACACTGCAGCTTCAAAAGGCCCGCGGGCCCACACCAGCACCAGTGAGTGAGACGAGGTGGGGATGTGTGGTCTCGGGCCCGGCACCAGCACGTGAGACGAGGAGGGACGGGTGGTCCCATCACCACAGCTGTGCGGCATGGGAATGAGTGCCTCGAAGAGGGAAGCGAAACACGGGGTCAGCCCCTGACCTCAAGGAAAGGGAAAGGCGGGGTCTCTGGGGACCAGGTATGGGGTCTGCTTCCCCGTGAGGGGAGGCAGAGGCCACCTGGCAGAGGGGCACAGCCAGTGCTACCCGTGTAAATTCCCTTGGCTCCTGCTCCCGGCTCCAAGTCACCACTTTCTCCAGCCTGAGGGACTGCACTTCTCTGCGTATTCAGAGCCACCTCTTCTGCCCATGGGCATCCTGGGCTTGTGAGTGACCAGGTCTAAGCAGCGTCCTGTGGGAGAGAGCCCACGGCTAGGGGTTGGCAAGCACAAACAAGGAGCATCAGATCAGCCTCGCCAGGGATGCTGGTTTACATTTTAATTCTTTTGTTTAAATCTTCATTCATCTATTTGGTAGAGGGTCACACTGCACAGCTTGGAATGGTAGTGACCCTCCTGTCTCAGCCTCCCTAGTGCTTGGATTATAGGCGTGCACCACCACAACCAGTTGGCTCCAGGACTGTCACGGCATGTCAGAATGGAGCATGTCCACTAACTGTGTGAGATATGAGCAAAAAAGTGTCACTGTGAGTGTGAAAGTCACTGTTTACACCTCGATAATATGCTCTACTTAGAAAGACGGGAACAGGACTGGCCTGAGAAGCACCGCTTTGGCAGAGCGCAGCGGCTGGGGTTCGATCCCAGACATGCCGTAAGGCCTTGCCCCTGAGTGCGCTGAGACGGCGATTGAGACTGAGCGCGGTGACACGCGCCAGTAAGAAAAGACGGGAACAATGTGGGTATAGGTGTACTGCAAAAACTCTTTGCAATCGAGACACCAATCTATATAATGTTGTTTCAAATAGACCCACTTCAACTCATTATTTTTAAAACTCAGAGCTCCATTAAATATAAAAGAATAGCACAAGCTGTAATTTTTCACAGCCCAACCATGAAGTTCTGTTAGAAGACCAAACTCTGGGTGGAAAGTATCCTGGAGTCCCCTCTTGCTGTGCACACTTCCGCGCACAGCGGCAGCCATCTTACAGGCTCTTCCTGCTTGAGAAACAAGGTCTCCTCCGCGCTAGCAAATCTAGCTAGCTCCGAAAACATGTCTGCATCACCACCCCGTGAGCTTTGCTGGATGAACCCAGGCCAGACCTGCCTTTATGGCTTCACTTAGCACACGTAGGACATCCGCAGAGAAGTCAGTTCCGAAAGGACGGCATGGCCAGTGGGAGCCATGGGCTTGGAAAGTGACCCGGGGACTGCTAATGTGGCCTCAGCCCGAGATCTAGTCCTTGTGACATCTTACCAAGTTCTTTATGCAGTAAGGAAGAAGGAAAGAAGGAAGGAATAGAAAAAAATGATAACGAGATAAAATCTGTGGTGATCTATGCATTTATTTTTTAAGTTAAGAATTAGCACGTGACCTCTATGCATCACCTAGAGGCAGGCACGCAGGGGTTTTGTAGTCCGGCGCATGCGCGAGCAAATGCGGCTGTCTGTCTCCACCCTCTGCAGGGAGCTCAGTGGTCTCTGGACAACTCACCTCGCTCTGCTGAGAGAGGGCAGTGTGGCCTACTTCCATGACTTTTTGAGGAGTCTTCGGTGGGCATGAAGTGTCCCACTGTGTGGACTGTGTGCCCGGGAAAGTGCTGGGAAGGGCGTGTGGGTGGGCGCTCTCTGAGAGCGTGGGGCTCTCGGCAGCAGCCTGCTCATGTAGCTTAATACACAGGGGAAAGAAAACCTGGTTATTGTGAAGCCCTTGGGAGCCGAGGGTGTGTTCTGCCCCATCTCGGTGGGAAGATGGAGCCCGTTGGCGGGGCGTGGGTCTTTGTGTCCCCAGGGCCTTGTGGTGAAGGTTTAAGCCCTGGAGCACCCCTGGGAGGTGAGACTGTTGGAGGGCGTGTCTGGATTGTGTGGCATGTGCCCTTGAAGGAGACCCTGTGACCCCAGCCCCGCTGTTTCTCTTCTGCTCGCTGCTGCCAGGAACGACTGCCCTGTACCCTGCTGGCCATGCTTGGCCCTGGGTGATTTCTGGGGTTTTATGATCCCTCCCAGACCCAGATTAATTTAACATGCTTTATGTAATATAGGGACAGTGCAAGTGCATGCTCCGTTCAGCCTCTAAACCTGACTCTGACTTATTTTCCTGTATCTTCCCCTTAGTTTATGCATAAGACACAGGCTTGGTTGTTTCTTATAGTTATGCATGTCTGAGAGTGAACTTACGGCTCCACAGGACTAGTGGAGGCTTGGGGACCTCCGAAGGGACTCAGGCGGTGGAGGCAAACACCTCGCGGTCCTCGGCCCTTGGTGCCTTTTGGACTTGGCCCAAGCTGTGTGACTCCAGAGCAGTTTCACTTCCGAGCACTTCAGTGCCTTTGTCTGCGAGCTCAGCCTCCTTGCGCCTAATCTGGTGGAGAATAAGAGAAGAAACGTAGCACATTGCTGTGCATTAAGAAAGGATGGTTTAGCCGGGCGTCGTGGCACACGCCTGTAATCCCAGCACTGGGGAGCCTGAGGCAGGAGGGTCATTGCAAGTTCAAGACCAGCCTGGGCTACAAAGTGAGCTCAAGGCCAGACTGAATTGCATAGCGAGACCCTGTCCCCTTCCCACCCCCCCAAAAAAAAGAAAGAAAGAAAGAAAGAAAAGAAAAAGTAAAAGAAAACACATACAGCAAAAACTCAAGTTACACTAAGTATGTGCAGCTGACCTGTACCCAGAGACTCGCAGGAGACAAAGATGTTAAATAAAGCATAGCAATCCCAGGGTCACTGAGAACATGAGCTGGGGTCTGTAGAAGTCAAAGCTGTGACACTGATCCCCAGACAAGTGCCCTGCTTCCAGGGAACCAGGTGTCCTCATTGTCACCAAAGCAAAGGGGCATTGTTACCACCATCACCACTACCACTGATACCAACAGACATTACTATTCAGCACCGACAGGCATTACTATCTGCTAAGTGCACACTGATGGCCAGGCGCAAGGGAGCAGCGGCAGACCTGGCTCTCCAGCCTTCTGCGCCTCTGCGCTTTACGCCTACAGGTTCAACCAATAGCTGTTGAAAATGGACAGAAAAGCTGGAGACCTGCAGCAGACACAGGCAGCCTTTCCTGGCGCTATTCTATACATGACACAGTTACGCTGCTTTAGATATCATCGATCACCTAGATTTAAATTACATGGAGGATGCTTGGGGGCCGTCTGTAAATTCTGTCACTTAGGGAAGGGGTGCAAGTATCCATGGACCCTTGGGAAATCCTGGAGCCAAGCCCTAAAGCACACCCAGAGCCCGGGTGCTTCCCTACATGGTGGCAACCCGTGTTACCAGCTCAAGCCGCAGATGGGCACGCGAGAGTTGGAGAGTCCAGTAACCTGCCAGCATGGGACTTGGTGGCAGAGCCTGCAGTCCGTCCCGTGTCACAGGACAGGCGGTAGTGAAGCCAGCCTGGCACGGGCACCCTGCAGTCCCCACAACCTCCTGTCACTAGGCCTGAACTCCTGCTTGGTCTGCCACAGACCCTGTCTCCCCACCAAAGCATCGTGTACGCGGGAGGCAGGGTTTCTGCAGCCTTCGCTTCCTCCTCAGAGCGCTGCCCAATGTCAGGGCTCTTCACTGACATGGCATGGTCAACGAGAGAGGGGCGGGGCCTCTGTACATCAGCTGGAGCTGTTCGACGTCTTGGCCTCCATTCTGAGCGCAGGAAGCGGCCCAGGCACTGAGGTCCCTACAGCTTCATTTATCCTTTCTTTTTATTCGTATTTATTTATTTTTAATTTTATGTATTTGGTACAGGGTCTTACTACATAGGTCAGGCTTGGAGTAATCCTCCTGTCTCAACCTCCCCAGTGCAGGGATGACAGGTGCCAGCCTGGTCCCTGTGGCTCTGGGTGCCCGAGGTGGGGCTGGCGTGGTATGCCATACTGGGGATCAAACCTGGGTCCCTGTGCTTGCCTACGCAGGCGCTTAGTCCACTGAGCTATCTCTGCAGCCCCTTGTCACTTTTTGTTATTTAAGAATCACCTTACTTTCAAACAAAAACCAAATAATGCTTGTAATATAAAAAGCTAGGGTGGAGAACTTGAAGTTTCCAGGGAATAACGTGCTGGCTCTTAAGCCCCACATGTTTCCTCGGTTATGATGAAGAGGCAAGTGCGTAAGGTCCCCTGTTACAAAAACAATGCACGGGTTCATGCCCTGACCCCTTAGTTTATGCCCTGGGTCATTTTTTCATGTGTGCTGAGTACCGCTCTGTCCCTGGAGAGCGTCACTCGCCAGCAGTAGCCGTCTTCAGAGCCAGGCCCCGTGATAGATGGTGACCACAAACATGAGCAGCCCTTGCAATTCCACAGCTCTGCAAGAGATTCTGTGTGATCAGAGGTGCCACACTGCCTTGGGGTGGACAGCATACAAGAAGGATTTTTTAACCAGATGAGCTTGGGCTTTCCAATGAGGGGTCAAAGGAATTAAAGGTTTAGAGGGAAAAAGCAGCATGTGGTAAGGACAAGCAGAGTACCCTTATCTAGTACCCTTAAGGCTCCGGGCTTGATACCCAGTACTGCGAAGGTGGGGTGTGGGGAGGAAGTACAGATGGAGACAGACAAAAGCGTTTTCCCCTCTGGAGCCAGGAAGTTATGCTCCAGATGAGGACCAGAGCTCCCCCGACGTGAACCATAGCCATCCTCACTGACAGCCAGGTCCCCAGCTCATCCTCTGATGAGAAGGCCAAGTTCCCCAGGAAAGCCAGCGTGACAAGGTCCTCCCTCAGAGCAGCCCGAGAGAGCCGGCAGCCCCGGCAGCCCCGGCAGCCCCCGGCGGCTCCTGCAGCTCCTCCCAACAGCTCCCCAAGCGGCCTATCTCCAGCTCTGCCGCCTGTGCCGCTGGCACCAGCTCTCAGGCGCCCCCTCCCCCACACGCAGCACCACGCGAGTTCAGCTCAGCTGGTGTAACAGGCTGACCACCTGTTGGCGTGTCCACTACACACAGAGAGAATGAGACTGAGGCCGAGAACGGTGCAGGGGTGAGTCCCAGAGTGCAGCTCGAGCTGCTGCTGAGTCGCAAAGTGGTGCCTCACCAGGATGAACTAGGGAACCGGAAGACAGACTTCACTACACCTATGAGTGCTGCCTGCCTGGGCGGATGGAGGAAGAGGGAAAAGACTTCCCTGGAGAGATGACAGTAGAGCATGGAGCCATTAAGACACGAAGACCACATCACTTCCTTTTGTGTTGCTGTGAAGCAGTCTGAGGCTGAGGACTTGTCAGTGCAAGCACTGAAGTTTCAAGCGCATAGTGCTGGCTTTTGCTTGAGACCGAGTTGTATCCCCACAGCAAGAGAACACACAAGAAGAGAGACCATGTGGAGAGCAGGTCAGGAGCACACACCTGCGTGGGAGCGAGCCAGCTTGGGCTCCTGAGAGAATGACCTCAGTCCTGCATGGAGACAGTGCCCCTGTGACCGGAGGGCCTGTCACGGGGCTCCACTCCAGCACCGCCAACACTGCCGCCTGAGGGACCCAGCTGCCACCATGCAAGCCTGTGGGGAGGTGACCGAGTGTCAAGCACTGTGAGAATAAGCACCCCAGGAGGCAACGCGGGTTCTCGGGGGCCACAGGTGCGGACAGGGAGCTTTTGATGTCTGACCTGTCGGGAGGACAGATTAAGTCTCCTCTACGACTGTGAGCACGTGGCAGAGACCCTGTCCTCCTGGTAGCCAGGCACACATGCTCTCATGGGTGATCTGCATGCCTGTGACAACAGCGGTGAACAGTGACAGGCTCCCCCTTGTGTTGCGGTCCTTACCACAAGTGGCACCTTGCTCTGAAACAACACGGTCTCTATAAATCCAGTCTTCACCAGCAAAACGAGGAATGGAGGCTGGCTTCAGGGATTGAGAGCTAAGCAGAGGCACAGAGCGAAGGTCCTCAGCTTGTGCACAGGCAAGTTGCACTTCTGAAGAGTGAAGGGCACTGGTGTGACTCCGGGGGTTTGCTTCCAGTCACACCTGTGCTTGTGTGCAGCTGCAGGTGGGCCCTAGAGCGCTTCCATCTGTCTGCCCAACACGGGACCTGATTTCTAGGAGCAGCCAGATCTGCAGCCTGGTGCTTCTATGGAGGGAAGCCACTTAGAAGCTGTCAATGTGGTCCGTGGCTCCGACATTGGAGTGGGGTAAGGGGATGCTTGTAGTGCCTCCAGTGTCAGCTTTACACAGACAGGGCCTTTTCTTACCCAGCATTGCACACAGATCTCAAAAGACTTAAAGCCAGTCTTGCTAGAAATCACTGACTCATCGCCCATCGGTCAGTCTGCTTCTATGGCTGGCTGCTGGTTCTCGAGCACATGCTAGCAGCCAGGCAGGGCTGGGGAAGCGCAGAGCCTGAGGCAGGGGAGGAAGGTGAAGGGAGGTTCGTAGCCTGGGCACTGGGGGTGTGGTTGGTCTCTCCCTAAGGCCGAAGACCTGAGACATCTGACTTAATTATTTCTCGCCAACGCTTCCCTAGGTCCACACTTTGAATACCATGTGTCTCAGTTACTTTTTATGTATTGTTGCAACACAATGCCAAACACACAAAATTCAGGAAGGAAAGGTTTATTTAGCTCGGTTAGTGGAGGTTTTAGTCTGCACCCGGCTGGCTCCAAGGCAGCGTGGCACATGACAGAGGACAGCAGTTCATGGCAGCAGAAAACAGTGAAGAGCAAAGGGAAGGGCAGCAGCCGCAGCTTCTAGCCGGCCTCTCTCTCCTCCTTGTGTTTTAGATAGGCTACCCTGGGCTGGAGGTGAGAGACACAGGAGACCCGTAGCAGATGCGGGCAGCCTTTCCTGGTGCTATTCTATACATGACGTTGCACAGTAACATAGCAGTTGTACTGCTTTAGGTATCATCGGTCACCGAGATTTCAATTACATGGAGGATGCTTGGGGGCCGTCTGCGAATTCCGTCACTTAGGGAAGGGAAGCAAGCGTCCACGGAGGAAGTGGAGGAAGGCGGGGGTGTAGAACTCACAGGGTCCACGCCCTTCTCTTGCACAGGATGAAGATATTTACAAACTAAGAATCCTGGCTCTGTGCTGAGTCCCTTAATTAAACTTCTAGGCTTCTGGAGTTGACACAGTGCATCAGCCGCCACACTGTACAATAATCCCTAACTCTTAAAAGCAGAATGCTTCGTCTCCTTATTTATCCTGCTGTACAACACCAGGCACGCCAAGCTTTTGTGTTTGAGCTGTGAGGCCTCGTAGGTGTGAGCAAATGGAACAGTGATTTCCTCAGTTTGCTTTGAAGACACTTCTCAGAACTTCAGTGATGTGTCTTACTTTGAAGTCAGTCACCACCTTTCCAAAGCAGAGTACCCAGACAGGCAGCAGGCTGGTGAAAGCAAAGACGCATCGGCGGCCACAGTCTCCTCTGCGGTGACACTTTCTGCTTTATCCACTCATAAAATGTAAATTTGATCATCTGGACATGCCGACGGGCTTTCTCAGTTTTTCTGGGCAGGGCATCACACCGAGGCCCATGCCACCAGGTGCCAGCTATGATGCAAGTTTCCCAGCAGTGAGACTCTGATGGCAACCGGTCTCCTCGGTGCTCCAAGCTGAACGGCCTTGACAGTCCAGCTGGTGGGAGGGAACGGCCCTTGAGTCTGTCCTTCCCCACCTCTGCCTGCTCTCCCCGGCATATTCCTGGATAATGGAAGTGTTTGTGTGGCCCAGAGCGTGCACTGGCTTAGCCTTGGTCCCCCAGACCTCTGAGGTTGCAAAACTGTACTCACACTTGAGGTTAATCTGCAGATTTCCTGCTTACTTTCAAGCCGGAAACCAGGTTCAAAATATCTGGCCGTGGGACATTGAACCATCACTTAAAAACAAAAACAGAAGAAGACCCTACTTTACAATAACAGGCCAGTTTCATATACCTAGGAATCTTCCACATGGAGCAGAAATTTTTAACTAAAAATAAGATTTTGTCTTCAGGTTCTTATTTCATTAAAAAAATAGATATGAAGTAAGGATTTTTAGGTAATACAATTTGTCTTAGGTAACAGAGGTTCAATCAAACTAAGCATTTGCAAAAAAGGGAAGAATACATAGGCAGGAAAGAGGCAGAATCTCCAGATGGAAAATCGATGAACTGATTTTCCTACAACAGTTTCTAAAGAAAGTGGGGAACAGATGCACAGGACAGCATTCTGTTACGCTGGTGCTACCCCGTTCTCTATCCTAACAGGAGGCCATGCCCGCCTCTCCTGGACGGGAGCAGGATGAGAAAAGCCAGTGACCCATTCCTCAGAAGTGACCTAGAAACAGACCCAGGGCTCTCCACTCTGCCTGGCCTCTGGGAGGAGGCGACCACCTGTCCCTGGTGTTACCCAGCAATGGGGAGCCGCAGAATGAGGGTGACAGAGCGGAGCACTTCTCAGGGCCGTTGTTCCTCCTCACTGGCCTGGTCTGCAATGTGCAGAAAAAAGGGGGTGTCTTAGTTACTCTTCTCTTGTTGCTGGGACAAATACCTGACACCCAAAATGAAGGAAGGAAAGGTTTATTTAGCTCACAGTTCCTGGAGGTTTCAGTCCATACTTGGCTGGATCCAAGGCAGAGAGGCACAGTGCAGAGGCCAGCAGTTCATGGTGGCAGAACAGCAACGGTATGGTAACAGAGGCAACAGAACAACCAGGGGAGCAGAGAGCAGCAGCCTGAGTGTGTCTCTCTGTGTCTCTTTATATTATATTCAGCCTGTCCTCCGTAGGCCACACCCATAATCCGAGGCATACTCAGACTGATAGCCGCATTAGTACTAAAACACATGATCCTAGTGGATCATGAGTCAAGTGTCAAACTCTAGAAGTCCCTGCCCCATGATTGCATGAGGCTTTGGTGGGACAACTAGACAGAAACCGTAACAGGGAGACTTTCTCAAAACAGTAAGCTTGACAATTTTCACGGTTTCAGAACTTACATAAGAAGAATGGGACTCAGAAGAGAGGTCTGCTCTTTCTCAGACAATCTGCTAGAGTTTCTAAGGAAACTATTGTTCTTCTCCTCACGAAAAATTACACTGAAGCAGTGTTATCTATTAGGGAGACGACAATGGGTGTGCCACCACCTGTCTCATTCCGGGCTCCTAACTTCTTCCTGCACAGCTGTTTCTGTGGTCACAGGACCCCACATCTCCGGAAGTTCCCCTTGCAAAGGTTTTGCACTTGGCCCCAGGTTGTGGGGCAGAACTACTGCCATCCATGGCATCTGGCCAGGACACCCAGCAGCTGACCTGTAGCCTTCATGGGGTGAACTCTGTTTTGAAGATTTTTTTGTGTGCGCTGGTGGGCACATTTCACCATCCTGACTACCACCAGTACTTTAATTGTAAACTATCAATAATTCTTAAATGAACGTACTCTGTGCATTTTTATTCTTTACTTATTTTATTTTTTGAAGGAAGGAAAGGTTTATTTAGAGCTCACAGTTACTGGAGGCTTCGATCCATATTTCGCTGGCTCCAAAGCTGAGTGTAACAGGGTAGAGCAAGCTCAGTTTGTGGTGGTGGGACAGCAACAGAGGCAGCAGAGAGAGAAAGCAACAGAGAGTTTAATTTTTTAATACATGTACTTGGTACAAGGTCTCATTATGCAGCTGGGACTAGTAGTGATCCT
>PVJA010027568.1:0-28462 GCA_004027025.1 Myocastor coypus | reverse complement strand
GGTTTTTTTTTTTTTTTTTTTTTTTTTTTTTTTTTTTTTTTTTTGCTTTTTGAGACAGGGTCTCACTGTGCAGTTCAGGCTGGCTTTGAGCTCACTTTTGTAGCACAGGCTGGTCTCGAACTCGCAGTGATCCTCCTGCCTCAGCCTCCCAAGTGCTGGGATTACAGGCGTGAGCCACCACGCCCGGCACTATTATCTTTAACAACCTCAAGTCAACATGCAGGGGGTGTTTTCGGGTTAGCTCAGTGGTTTAAGCACTTATGCTGGCAATCCCAGTCAGGCACAGGGGATGGTGGTCCGATTCCCAGACCCACCCTTAAGGCAGCCTGCACCATCAAAAAAAAAATCCTTCTCAAGTCAACGTGTCACATGAGAAATAAGTTAGGTAAGTTCAGGGATGGAGAGTTTCATGGGCTGGGATAAAGATTGTAGATACCATGGCTACAGCATGACTGCTGTAGTTTGGATATGGTGCAAGTGTATTCCCCAGGCCTTGTGACCTGGAGACTTGGCCTTGCGTGTGGTAATGTTTGTTTGTTTTTTTAAGCATGTGGAAAGACATCTTATTGTTTGATTATTACCATATAATATTAGGATATTTCTTCCAGTGGTAAACTAAGTACAAGGTAACATTTCTGTTTAATTCTCCCATTAATTTCAACGTCATCTGTCTTTTAGAAGATTCAGTTTTATACGATGTCTGTGGTACTCCCTGCAAGGATACCAATGATGCTTTGTAGTAAAGAATGTTGCTAAGTTGGTTTATCATGGGTCCTCACTTAAAGAATTCGTTTTCATTTTCTTCTAATTTGATTTTCAGCACTTGATTATGTGTTTCTCCAATATTATGCACAAGATCTGGTTGAGGCATAGGCTTGTACATCACTCAGATGAGATGTGATAGAAGCGCTTTCACCAGGCCCAGTGTGGGGCCCTTGCCTGGCACATGCGTAGTTCTCTTGTGTGCTCGTATGGAATGTCCACAGAAGGGTGGTAGCATACTGTTTTCCTGCCATCCCATGTCAAAGCAAGCCTTACTTTGCAAGTATAGCCATCTGGAAGAGAAGAATACGTAGATTTACAGCAAATATGAGATAAAACTCCATTTTAGACTGGAAATAAATACTTCAAGAAAGCCTGATGATATCGCCCACTTTCTATTGCTGCCACTGTCGTAGTACATACAGAAGCTTATCAGGTGTATGAAAGAGGATGTGGGAGAAACAGCCTTTAAAATCTGCTTCTAGGCACCAATTTTCACACCATTTATGGCACTCTTATATACCTGATGTGCTCTGTCTTAGCTAATTTTTATTTGTTGCTGGGACAAATACCTGACACTCAAAATGAAGGAAGGAAAAGTTTATTTAGCTCACAGTTACTGCAGGTTTCAGTCCATATTCGGCTGGCCCAAGGCTGAATGGGACAGTGCAGAGAGCATCCAGTTCATGGTGGCGGAACAGCAACAATCGCGACAGAAGCGATCGACCAACCAGGGCAGCAGACAGCAACAGCTCTAGTCTGTCTCTCTGTCTCTCTTTATATTACATTCAGGTTCTCCATCTGAGCCTATCCACCTTAGGCTACACCCATAATGCCAGAAGTACTTAAACCACATAATGCCAGGGATCATGGATCAAGTCTCAAACTCTAGATCAGTACTAAAATACATAATACCAGTGACTCATGAGTCAAGTCTCAATCTATAGAAGTCCCCGCCCCATGACTGCATGAGGCTTTGCGGGGACAACTAGATATAAACCATAACATGCTCTTTCATTAAATTGCTAGGCTACCACCTTGCCTGGCCATGTGTTAATGTTGACAGGTGGTAGAAACTAAGATGTAGGGCTAGTAAAAAGGAAGTAGATAAATGGAGGTACTGTGCTTAGAAGGGATTAATGTAATTCTCAAAGGACCCACGTTTGAGTATGGGTTTTATATGTCAAAACCACCCCTTGCAGTTGACCTCTTTTACAGGTGGCAATTTCCCTATTTGCTTCACTGCCACATTGTGATACAGGCAAAGGGGTGCTGACCAGGGGTTAGACAGGCATAGATTTTGGATTTTCTGCCTCCAAACTCATGAGCTGTAAATACTCTTTTCTTTATAAAATACCCAGTCAATGGTATTTTGTTATAACTATAGAGATAGACTAAATGGACTAAAGCAGTGTCCATAAAAGAAAATATTTAAAGGATTAATCAAATCTACCTGATTTTATCTCCACTCTGCATCCAAGCTCAGCAGTTAGTTCTCAGGGCTGGAGTGCAGCCTCACTACCTCATCTCTGCTAAGGAAAGTCTATCTCAACAATATCTTATAGTTGTTTTTAAATCAGTGTGCCAGCCTCTACCAGCAAAGTGCAGGCAATATTTTTGTTCTCTTGCTCATTTGTTGCCCCTTTCCATGGCCATGCCCACTGGTGTCAAAGATCATAGTCTCCTGTCCCCCAAGCCTCTGGGGGCCACATTGGTATGCATGTTGCCTCACCCTCAGGGTTTTATGCATCCCACACTGGTTAGCTGCTTGAGCTTCTACCTACAACTCTTTCACATAGGGGTCAAAAATTGTTCTTTGAAAGCCAGGCATTGCAGTGTGTTCCTATAGTCCAGCATGTGAGAGGTTGAAGCAAGCAAAGTGGTGCAAGTCTGAGGTCAGCCTCGGAACATAGTAAAGCCCTGTCTCCAAAACAAACAAACAAAACAATAAGTTATGGGGTGGGGCATGGTGACACACACCTATTATTCTGGTGGCTTGTGAAACTACGAAAAGGAGACTGAAAGTTCAAGGCCAGCCCAGGCAATTAAGCAAGACTCTTGTTTCAGAATAAAAATAAAAATGACTGGGGGTCTAGCTCAGCACAAAGTCCTAGGTTTAAGCCCTAGGCTTATTGCTCTCCTGCCAAGAAAAGTATAGATCTAGATCTAGATCTAGATATTAGTCAGGGAAGGATCAGCAGCCTATCATTCTCCATCCATACCCTAGAAAGTACTACACAAAACTTCCCTCTCATTGTTCCTCCCATCCAAATCCAAATTTCTCATAACAACCAAAAAGGAATGAATGAGGATATTTCAGATTCCAGTCTCCACTTAGAGTATTGTTGTGCAATTATTGAATATGAACTGCCAATATCTCTCCTCCTTTACTTCAAACTTTAATAGACATAGGAAAATCAATTTTTTTTTAGAGAAATTAATTTCCTCTCTAACAATTCTAATAAAAAGCTTTGATCGGCACCACATATTGAATTTTTAAAAAGTTCCTCCCTGTATCTCTGTTTTCCAAAGAGTCCTGTCCTCCAACTCAGTCCTAAAATGTGCTCCTTACTAGAATGTTTCTGTAGAGGAATAACAGTTCCCTGAAAAGATAATGCTTCCTGTGGCAGCAGAATGCTTGTGGTTGCCACCTTTACAGCCACAGATGCTATCTTTAAGAAAAGATATGAAATCTAGATCTGCTTAAAAAATAGTATAGGGGAGATAATAAAACAGATAACATAAAACTTGTCCTGAATGGATAATGATCAATGATAATGGTACATCATGGTGGTATATGGTGCCTTGTTATCACATTGTGTTTCCTTTGGTAAATTTGTAACATTTTTTTCCAACAAAAATTTGAAGGCAACTGAAAATGTAAAACTGTTGCTGGAGGAAGAAATTCAATCTCAGTGACACTATTTTGGATTACTGTTATTATTTCATTTTTCCATACAGTCTCCAGCACCCTCTTAAACAAGGATGAATGACATTTGGCTGATAGTATGTTTCTAGTTCAACAAAGCCAGCCAGAGCTGGAATTGAAGTTGGCAGGGACAGTTGCTTACCTATGATCCAGCCAACACTGCTTAGCCAAGGCTGCCCTGGGACCCAGTTATGGCAGAACCTCTTGAGTCACCGCCCTGGTCTAGGCACAGGACAGAAGGTCCCAGATCCAGCTTCTCTGAGTCAGCAAACTATTGCTATCACTAGTGAGGTCTGAAGTGCTTCCCCTCAGAACAACATCCCGGAGATGTCCTGCCAAATAAGATGCCAGAAATAACAGATTGCTGGAGAGTGTTGAGATGGGATATTGAGAAAATAGTGCCATGGGAATTCTCTGCTGGGCCTTGCAAGTGTCCACCCTCAACACAACAGAGTCCAAAGGGACAGCTGAAGATTTAGTTGTAAGGAAGTTTAGGCCTCCAGCAAGCCCAAGGCATTGTAATTCTGTGGCAGTTTGTGATCCAGTCTTGGCCCCTTGTTCCTAAATCTGTCAGGGATACTTCCCCAGAAGGATACTGCTGGCCTGGGACAGTCTTAACAGTAAGTGAAGATTGTTTAACTCCGAAGATAAAGTGCTCATGCCATAGCTCACATGGGCCAGCCAATCTGTTCAGAAATCTCCTTTCCTTTTTCCCCTTCCCACACCCTCATTCTTTCCACCATTTTCAAGGGATTCAGCCATCCTGAGACATAGCTCTGTGGTGCAAAGAACTACAGTGGCAGAGCCCTCCAACCAGCGTCAAAACCATGCTCCCAAAGCCAGAGCAATCCCCTGTGCCACAGAATCTACCTGTGCCAGAGACCTCCCCCCAGGACTGGGGGATGCCTGACATCACTGCATCCAGCCCAGCAGGCACTTTTCCTATGGTTTTTTGGGGAGCTTCAGAGATATGAACTCACTTGTGCATGAATGCCCATCTAAACGGAATGGTCCAGGCTGTCCTCTTCCACATCACAGAGGCAGAAAGAGACAAAAAGAGTTGAGAAGAGCAGCCTCACTCAGGCCCATGCCCATGCCCCAGCTAGGCCTTACTGGGTGCTTTCTTAGCAGAGGTGTGGGTGAAGCAATGCTACCCACTCCTCCCCCTCTGTCCTCTTCCCCAGGCCACAGCTGGAACCACTAACTCTCTGCAAGCCTTCAGTCTCTTGACACCCCCACTCTACTTCCCACCCAGCTGCCCCAGGGGTCTCTCTAAAATACCATTACATCATCATCCCTGTTAACAAATCTTCAGGGGCATCCTCTGTGCCCTAACACAGTGCTGCTTTTCCCACTCTGTCTCTCACTGGCCTTCCTAGCACACTCTGCTGTCAGCAGAACAAAGAGCCCATGGTTCCTGGGATGCCTCTGTAACCTCAAGACTACTTCCTGAACCCCTAGGCCCTGCAGAGCGTCATTCCTCCCTGAGGGCTTCCAAGGCAGCTTGTACAGCATCCATCACATTGCATTGTTATTGCTGTCTTACTTCCCTGGTTATCCAAGCAAAACTGAGAGATCCTGCCGTGCATTTCCTACCACTGCGTCTCGCACCCAGCAAGCACTCAGATCCACAGAATGTTGCTCAGTGCAGGCCTCCACATGGTCTCTTGGTACAGGCCATGAGCTCAGCTGAGCAGGTCTGTCCCCACATGACCTATGTCTCATCTTTGTGCTCACTTCCTTAAAAACACTGAAGTAGTTGCAATTTCCCTCACATCTCTGTCCCTCAAAGAGTCATTTCCTCCAAATCAGTCCTCAAAATTCTTCCCTACTGCAATATTTCTGTAAAGGAATAAGAAAGACCTCTGAAATAATGGCCCAAGTTGGCAGCATGAGGGCACTGTCACTTGTCATCTTCATGGCCCCAGACTACTGCCAGCTGAACTCACAGACAAACAATGGATCCGGGGGGAGTGACCCTAGGCCCAGTTCACTGTGGTCCTATGGCTTTCCACTGAATACTGATGAAATGTCAATGAAAGAATATCAAATACAGTAGTGAGGCAGATTAGCGCTTAAGCGCTATTCACCATTTGTTCTTTAGGTACCATCATAATCATGTGGCAAAGATATATACCACCTAGTGTGTTTGAGTAGGTATTTGCTGCCATAACAAATAATGGTAAATCTCAGTTGCTCAATGCACTGAGATGTTTATTTACCCCTCATACAAATTTGAATATGACTGCTTCTAGTAGTGGAGTTCTCTTGGGTGAACTTCTTCAAGCTCAGGAATGCACACTCTTTCCTATCCATGTCTCCACTGAAGCCCACATACTTTGGGGTGCCACTGGGATCATCTCACTAAGGCAGCCACCAGGAGCAAGGACAGGGTACAGAGGGTTGCTCAGAGGTTTGGGGGAGTCCAGAGGAGCAGCCTACATCACTCCAGCTCTGGCCAACATCTAGTGACTTCCCCAGGCAAATAAGGGAAATCAGGGCAGGAAGTGTAGAACATGTTATGTTCTGACAAACACAAGCCATCAACTCTGACCTACAGAATTGTTGCACTTAATGGAGAAGCATATAAAGACATAGCACAGTCCTAGCCTAAAGTGCAGAGCTGAATTAAGGATACTTTCATTTTTGCTTTTATCTTTGGGGATGATTATGGCTAAACAGTTTCTAGAATGACCTCTGTCTATGACAGTCTCCCTTTTCCTCCTTCTTCCTCTTTTCCCATCTTCTTTTCTTCCTTTTTCTCCCTTCTCTTCTTCCTCTTCCTCTTCTTCTTCCTCGTCCTCCTCTTCCTCCTCCTCCTCTTCCTCCTGCTCCTCCTCCTCCTCTTCCTCCCTTTTCTCCTTCTTGTTCCTTACTTGTTCTTTCAATGGGGCTTCTGAAGAGTCTTTTCAGACACATGAAGATAGACAAAATAAAAATGGAATAATTTCTATGAAAGTCTAACAAAAAATAGACAAAGCCAGGAGATTATGAAAGGGGTTCTCATGCTCCATGTTTGCATAATAACAGGAAGTATCACAGAGATTTTGTGAGAACCACAACCTTGCCTGAGGGCCACTGCATTTTCACACAAGGAGCCCTTCCACTGGATATCTGTCCAACAATGATTTCTCCCACCTAAGCTGATGCCACCCTTGTTAGTGATCCCTATGACCAAGAATAATTATTTTAAAATAACTTAAATAGGGGGCCCGGCGGGATGGCTCAGTGTTCTAAAGCGCCTGCTTGGGAAAGCTTGGGCGGCTTCAGGGACCGCGGTTCATTCCCCGGCACCACATGCTGTGCCAGCCCTGCCGTCGGGGCGGGCTGAGCCGGCCATAAAAATGAGTGAATAAGCCAGGCATGGTGGCACACGCCTGTCATCCCAGCACTCGGGAGGCTGAGGCAGGAGGATCAGTGTGAGTTCGAGACCAGCCTGGGCTACAAAAGTGAGCTCAAGGCCAGCCTGAACTGCATAGTGAGACCCTGTCTCAAAAAGACAAAAAAAAAAAAATGAGTGAATAAACAAACAAAGGTTCCGAAACAAGAAAATAAATAAATAAATTAAAATAACTTAAATAATCCTCTCATTCTGCCTTTAAAAACTTTACCTTGCCTCAACCTCCTTGTGCACACTCATAGTTTATGCAGTACTTATTCCCATTTATTGTGACTCCAGGCTAAACTTTATTTTTGGAGAATCTGTTCATAATTTAGATTGCCAAGCACCTGGCAGTCATCAGATGCCTGGGAGAGTCTGCAAAGTCTTCCTCCTTTCCTTCTTTCTTCCTCTTTTTCACCCTAGTTTTCCAGAACATTTCAGAAGTTTTGCACTAAGTATGATGACAGATGCACCCCCTTGGTGCTGCTGCCACACGTGTTGACCCGTCAGCACACATTCTGTCCTGAGAGGAGACTCGTTCAGGATGACTGGACTTCTAAATTTCCTCGAGGTTTAAGGAGTCTCCTTGAAGAAGCAGACTCAGGGCAGAGTCATTGGCTATGCAGACAGGCTTGGCTAGCAGCTGGGATGAGATGTGTGGGAGGGGACAGGCAGAAGTCCAGACACGCTTTAGCATGCTAGACAGGGTTATGATTATGAGGATGGGTGATGAATTCAGATCCTTTCCTTAACCTGACCTAGTATCTGGTTCTATCTGATTGTTACGGTTTATGTCTAGTTGTCTCCTGAAAGCCTCATGCAATCATGGGGTGGGGACTTCTAGAGTTTGAGACTTGATTCGTGATCCCTGGGATCATGTGTTTTAGTACTGATGGGATTATGGGTCTAAGTACTTCTGGGATTATAAGTATAGCCTAAGACAGATAGGCTGAGGCAGAGAGCCTGAATGTAATTTAAAGAGAGACAGAGAGACAGACTCATGTTGTTGCTCTGCTGCTCTGATTGGTCGGTTGCCTCTGTCACCATATTGTTGCTGTTCTGCTGCCATGAACCGCTGCTCTCTGCCATGTGCCTCTCAGCCTTGGAGCCAGCCAAGTATGGACTGAAACCTTCAGTAACTGTGAGCTAAATAAACCTTTCCTTCCTTCATTTTGGGCATCGGGTATCTGTCCCAGCAATGATAGAAGAGCCACTAAGATACTGATATGGCTTCTTTGAGGCTGATGGGCCTTTCTGTGACATGTATGCATTCTTGCTTGCCTTTTCATGGAACCCTCAATACCTTCTTACCTGGATCTCAGAAACCCTTAAGGTAGTACCAGCATCTGACTGACGAGTGGTGATGGTGCTGTCAACCAGTCAACCTCTGTTCTTCAGTCCCATGCTCACAAGGACACTACTCTGCCATCTCAAGATCCAGACTGGCCTGTGGCCTCACCCATCCACCCTGGACCCCTCTGATGGCTGCTTCAAACACCTGCTCATCACTCCTCAGTTCCCCTGGAGAAAGGAAGAGCACAGAAAACAAGGCCATGAGAGTCTACTGTTTTTACTTTACTCTTAAGATTTGGAAGGTGAGGAGGCCAGACACTTTACACCCAAGAAATGCAGCCCATGAAGCTTCACCACCATGAGCATCCAGGAGTCTCCTCTCTCATTGATGGTCTATGCTTTATCACATCTCCAGAAAATTCACAAGATAGAAACAAGCACACTTGTGCTCAAACCCAGTTCCAATAAAAGTGTCAAAACCCCTAATACAGATATGGGGAGCACACCAACTAATTTCATATTTAGCTTCAGGGTCCCATCTCATGATGAGTCACTTTGATCATCACAGTAACTGGCTTTAGTTTCTGACTCACTACCAATTATTTTAAAGCCCAAATCTCTACATCTTGTTCAACAGGCCTTCAAATATTACCACTGGCTTCTTTTTCCATTTTTTTTCTTTTCATGTACATAATGTTTGCCTCCTTTTCTTTTTCTATCTTTCATTTTAAGATTAATATTTCAGCCATATGGGGTGACACATACCTGTAATCTTAGTCTCAGAAGGCTGAGGTGGGAGGATCATTGCGAGTACAGAACCATCCTGGGCTATAAAGTGAGCTGAAAGCCAGCATGAACTGCATAGCAAGACCCTGTCTCAAAAAGACAATGACAGAAATACTTCATTTTAAGCCAAATAGTCTCCTTTTTCCATCCATAAGTTGGTGGGTCGTCATCAGGACAACCCTCTCCATTCCGTACTCTCTCTCAGCAATGGGCCACATGCAAAGGCTTGTGCTTACCATCCTTTATTAGTCAGTTTCCTTCACATTAATGATGAGTGTTTCTTCAATTTGTTTCTTTGTAGCTAGGGCAACTCTATAACTGTAAACATTGGGTAAGACCAAAAAAACATTTTGCTGGGAGGACAAACTATTTATTTGCCTTTAGAGACAGAAATTCTAATGAATAAATCCAGGGCTACTCAAAGTCTTTGTATAGCAAAAACTCCACAATGCAATAGCCAAAAACACTCACTTAAAAAATATATATATACTACCTCTAACAAAGACTACTTTGGAGATGTTTCTCAGAACCATAGCCATAAGCTACTTTGGTGAGACAATTTTCTCAGAAATAAAGCAAGCCCTAAAATCTGCAGAAGACAGGTATGAATAAAAAATCATCTCACAGACATTGCTATATCTTGTGGGAAACACATACTGGGCACATCTGATTCCTTGAAGTATTATTGAAATATTTATAAGTCAAAAAGTATTTAGAGGCACTGACTTAAATAAATTTTTTAAAGTGACTAAATAAATAGTTGCCCAGTGATAAGGAGAAATGCTACCTTGCTCAAAACTTTTATTCTTGTAGTGATCGTTTTTGAAAGATTAAGCTAATCAGGTAATATCAATATTATTTTTCACCATGGTATTTGGGAATAACCATCCTTTTCCTATATATGTGAGTATTTGGTTTTACAATATGAATTATTATTCTGTGTAACTTATATGCCCAGGTTAATCATCTTTAATAGAAAAGTCATGCCTTCAGGACTCAGTGTGGTATTATGCTTGTCTTCGCAGGCAAGTGGTTCTGATCTGATCCCCCAACACCTCAACCTAAACACACACACACACACACACACACACACACACACACACACACACCACA
This sequence comes from Myocastor coypus, assembly GCA_004027025.1. Classification (NCBI taxonomy): domain Eukaryota; kingdom Metazoa; phylum Chordata; class Mammalia; order Rodentia; family Myocastoridae; genus Myocastor; species Myocastor coypus. The sequence continues at coordinate 18,197 of PVJA010027568.1, read as the reverse complement.
TTTCTTCTGTGGGCATGGGAAATAATATCTCTCTTAAGGTAGAAGTCATTCTTGATATCACTCTCCAGATACAGAGTATGTCTCTCACATCTAAGATGATGTGTCCTAAACCTTGGGTCCAGTGATCATTTTATGATTGAATATATGTGTAAAACTTTATCAAATGATATGGATTTGTGTATATTTCTATATTATAATATTTTCCTATAGAAGAATTCATATAATCTTGTTTAGTGAAATTCCGTTATCATTTCTACTGTTTTTGTTTTTAAGTTCTATTCTCTTTAATTTTTTTTAAGGAGAGCAGAACAAAATTATCAGTGAGAAGGCTAAAAGTGAACTTCAGAGAGAATTTCTGGTTTCTCTTGGTTTTTTTTTTTTTCTCTTGGTTTTGACCAACTGTCAAAATAATTCCCCAACTGTAAAAGAGGGAAAATAACAGGAGCCCAGGCAAAACATCTGTGAACTTTTTCCAACCGTTTAAAGGAGAAGGGTTACATTTCTAAGTAAATAGTCGGTACATGCCAATATTTCTCTAACTAATATGTTTTATGCTTTTTGAATTCTCTGTATTTATATCCTTTTTTTCCCATTTATGAGACAAAGTACAGTTGATTCTTTCATCCACAGTAGTTATGCTCTCTAAAGTTGCCAGGAACACTGAATTAGCAAACACTGAACCCTTGCTCCCAAGGGAAACACAGGATAGGTTCTTGCCAGCCTCTGGCCACATTTTCATTCACCAATCAGTACACAACCTTGCTTAAGTATCTTTCTGTTTAAAGACACCTTATTTAAGCCTTGTTGATTCACTCACACGGAGCTCACGGCAAGCAGACTTCCAGCATGAGCACAGCTTGTTTCTGAACTGAGCTTATGTGCCTGTAAGGCACAGTCTCCTGGTACTCAGGAGTACCCAGCAACGCCTCCTTACTATGTCTGAGGACCAGTTTCAATAGCCAAAATAACAAAATTCATCAAAATGCAAAGAAAAAAGTGACACTAAATAGACCATGTGGGGCCAGGGAGATAGCTCCATGGCACAAGTGCCTGCCTGGCAAGTGTAAGGTTGTGAGTTCGAACCTGGGTCCTGCAAATAAGTAAGTAAGTAAGTAAATAAATAAATAAACCATGTAAAAAGCACCCAGAATGGGAGCTGCAATCAGCAAGCAGAGATACCTTCTTTGGCCCCAGCTGGAAATGGGAATGTCAGCTGACTTATGTTTTTTGTCACTGTACACATGTCCATGAAAAAGTTTAGAAGCTTTTCTTGTATAGTTCTGATTTTGAGGTTACAAATAAATTTTAGCAAGCAGGTGAGTTGACAAATACAGAGACCATGAATCTTAAGGACCAACAGTCAGTATTCTGAAAATTTAAACTTGCTTTAGTTGTGGAAAGTGGAACTAAGAGAAGGAGCTATTGCCTGTATCAATGATTATCAAACTTTACTACCTGTTAGAATCCCTTCAAGAGCTTTATAAATGCTCATATCCAGACCAAATGTAAAACAAATTATCTAAGACTCTGGAGTAGTTACCATGGGAGTAGGTATCAGTTTAAGTTCTTGGGGACAATTATAATTAGCAGGTAAATTTGAAAGCAAATGCTTTAACCAATGGGTTTAGTTTATGTTGAGGGCTAGGATGGTTCTATTGGCAGTGGCAGGTGGAAGGATTAAAAACTCCAAAAGATGGTTTTTAGCACACTATCACATGTGCTAGTTACCTGTTGTTTTGCAGAAACATCTATTATCTCAAAGGGTCTGTGGGTTGGGGATGCAAGTACAACTTAGTTGGGTCCCTGATCTTAGGATCTATCACAAAGCTGAAATTAATGTGTCAGAGAGAGCACTACCATCTCATTTGGAGATATAACGAATGAAAGGAAGGGCCTAATTCCAGGTTCAGTTGAACAGCTGTTGGCAGAATAGAGTTCTACACGGCTGTGGGTCCTAGAGCCCAAGTTTCAGGTCCTCACTGACTGTTGGCTGCAGGCTGCCCCCATAGCATACCATGTGGAACCCTCCACTGGGCAACACACAACACAGCACATAGCTTTTAGGAGTGTAAGTCAGAAAGCAATTGAGGCTGTCCATGAGGGAAGCCACAAAATTTTTGTAATTCAAATTAGAAGCAGTATTCTGTTCTACTCATTAGAATCACTGGGTCTGGCCCACACTCCAGTGGAAGGGACCACACCAGGGTATGAATAACAAGTGGTAAGATCATTGGTGTACGTGTTAAAAGCTATGTGCCCCACCACCACTTCCTACTTTGAAAATACCAGTTTGGTTTTAGGTAAAGCGTCTGGTATTTCCCTTTAGCTATACTTTCAAGTAAAGTATCTATTTGAGAATTTTTTCATTTCCTGAATTATAGGCAGATAAATCAACACACCCTAAGATTCATTTCTCCTGGTCTTAATTTTGCCTGTTCATTGATGGTGGCCACCATATAGATGGGAAACTATATAAGCGGTTATTAAAACGTATCATGAATGTTTAATTTAAAAAATTATTACAATAAAAGACATTGCCATTAATCATCCTCAGAATACTCCCGCTTACTTTAAACACTCCTAGCACACTGTTCTTTCTACCTTCTAACGCAGTCCTGGAAATCCTCATTTGTGGATATCTTCATGAAACATAATCAAAAATAAATGTTGTTGCCAAATGCCATCCAGCAGGCTCCTAAAAATATTATAATGTGTTCTTATCTACCTTATTGGCATCATGTAACTGTTGGCTTTTCCCTAAAGGCAAAATGACATGAAAGGTAAATGTTTTGAATCAGTTCAGAACACTGAGCTAGCCATGACAGCACAACTAAAAATGCTCGTAAAAGAAGACTGCCAGAAATGCTTCAGAAAGTAGCATGCAGAATAAGTGTTTGGAAGGTGGGCAAGTAATTTAAAGGGGATTAGTAACACTGTGTCATTATTATAATTTTTATGTAAATCTTTACCAAATGTTTGCTCTTACTTCACATCTTCAACCAAAAACTACTTACTTTATTTCAAGAGCTAAGCCAGAACATCAGACCAGAGCGAGAAGCCATAGGATGATACACTATGGAGCTGATCCTTACTGCAGACAGCAAGCCCTCGGGCCTACTGAGGCTTTCCCAGGATAAATGAATGATCCTCTTCAGGGCAGTCCACCCAAAGACTAGAAGAGGTCAACATTCATCCAGCAACTCTCTTCCCCTTGGCTACAAGTGGCCTATACGCTGCTTCTCAGTGTGCCCTGAGCTGGCGTCCCATGGCACAAGAACTTCAAGACAGCAAGACAGATGTCCAGAGTGTGGCACACTGGGAACAAAGCTGGAGGGAGAGCACAGGAGAGGCTAGGGTAGTCAATCAGTCAGTGGAAGGAGAGAACGGGAGAGGCTGTGCGGGCCTACGGCATCTGAAAGAATTACTTGAGTGATCAAAAAGTAAAAATAACTGAGAGAAGAGGAAGAGTCAGGAATCAGAAAGGGATAACGGAAGGGTGTGAAGGAAGAAGGAAAGAAAGGCGAACAGTTCCCCTGGCAGCTGTATTTCTCTAAACGCTTCACCGCTGCTTGGTTGAGTCGCTGTCAACTGCTGCCACCTGGCAGCTTCCAGCTCTGTTGCTCCTTTGCAGAGGAGGAGCACTGGCTGGGAAGTCACCTCAAAGGAAGGATGAGAAGAGCCATTTGCAATTCCTTTGCAAGGCTTTCACTTAAGCTACTTCATTTTATTCTTGCAACCAAGTGTGAAGTAAACAAGAGAGCTTTTAATCTTTGTTTTACAGAGGAGGAAATGGGAGCCCTTCGAGGTAAAGCGATTTGTGATTTGCTCGAGGTCACTCAGCTGATAAGTGGCTGCTGCCAGAGCCAGGCCTGAGTCCCAGACGTGTGACCTCAAGAGCAAGTATGGTTTTCTTCACAGAGAGCTGGCTTCTAAGCCCCACAACCTGACCACCAGCACAGTGACCGCCAGTCCTCCTAAGTTCTGCATACATCCCACATTATGTTGAGACATGAGTATATATCAGGTCTTTTTCTAGGCATTTAAAATGTACTATCTTTTTTTTTTTTTTTTTGTCTTTTTGAGACAGGGTCTCGCTATGCAGTTGAGGCTGGTCCTGCGCTCACTGTTGTAGCCCAGGCTGGTCTCGAACTCGCACCAATCCTCCTGCCTCAGCCTCCCAAGTGCTGGGATTACAGGCGTGAGCCACCACACCCGGCTTAAAATGTACTATCTTTTTAATCCACATAACAATTCTATTATAGGTGAGGAAACTGTGATATGTGAAGGTTAAAACTTTCCTGGCACAAAAATGTAAACCCAGCATGCAAATGTGAAGATTTGTTTCCAGAAACCATAGCTACTCTATTATTAAATGTCTCTTTTTAACATAGACCCATTCGAGATGCCTTAAATGAACTCTTTTTAGAGGAAGATCTCAACCAATCTGAACTAACCTATAAGTCCTCCAAAGGAGTACTTCATAGGCAGTGTCGCACAAACATTTCCCCAGAGGACTGTGGTCCAACACAATGAAGCTCGTCCCTCAGGAAGCCCAGTCTGGGGCATGCAACTGACAAATTGAAACTAGGGTGATGCTCTTGTGAAGCTCTCAAAAGAAAGAAAGAAAGAAATCCTACAGCCACTCTTAACTTTTCACCAAGGATGAGACCAGGATCAGATATTTCTAAAAGCCCACCACATAAGTCTCAAATTTCCTGTTCAAGGAGATTATGGGGCTGCAGAGGAAAATGATCAATGATGTACAGTGTGCCTAAGGAGAGCCACCTAGAGAGAAAACATTCTCTCAGGCTTCCACAGAGAACAAAATGGTTAACCATTCACCATGATTCATCCAGATGGCTGACACTGACAAAAGTTTTGCAAATCGCAGTACATGGTTCCAGGGTAAACCCTGAAGGGACCTGACTGACCTTGTCAGATACAAGTTACATATTTTTTGGTAACATAGGTCTTACTTTATCTTGGTCTTAACCATCTAGCAGAAAAGTCTACTCATGAGGTATAAAAAGGAAAGCCATATTAATATGCTGAATTGTAAAAGGCTCAAGTCAACAGCCCCCAGTAAGACCAGATGAGCTGATAATCCACTACTGTTATGGACTATCGGACTAGATATATACAGCTACTTTCTCTTTGTGCAACAAAAAGAAAGACCTGTACTAAGGTTGTTTAAACAAGAAATCATGTCTGCATCTTGTACTCTGAACAACCACGATGAAGACAACATTATGCAATGTATTAACTATTACAAATAATAATAAATTAAAAGCTCACCACACAAATTTGAAGATGAGCCAGGTTTTGGAATCTCAGCCAAGGGCACAGGATAGTTTGAAGGGCACAGAGAAGGCCGCAGAAGGTATGAGTAGTTGTTTAGGATTCTAGCTGAGAAAATACTCAAAAGAGGGGCAAGTACATCAGAGGTCAAGATCTGCTCAGTTTACCATTTTCCACAGTCCCTCCAGTGAGGAGCAAGAGGAAGCAGAGTGTTTTTAGAAAGGGATGTTCTCTGCCTATAAAGCAGAGGGATGGGGACACAGAGAGGCTACAGTGTTTTGATACCCACCTCAGACTTGGCATCTCAAATCCCCAGGCCAACTGGCAGCACTATATAGCTGGCTAGCCATGGAGGAAAGGGTGGGCCTAAGGCTTTGAAGCCAGCTGGGCACACTTCCCCTGTTGCCACAGGGTGCCCAGGGCAGGATGCAGAGGCATGAAGACAGAGCCCATTCAGCCAGACCTTTGAACCACAGGCAGCAGGGCAGAAGCACAGGCCTGGAAGAGGCCCAGACTTGGCTTGAGGACTTTCCAGAGCTGCTCTCAGCTATGCTGCCTGACACACCCAGCACAAAGGGCCTGGGGGCTGGGTAAGAAGGAAGCCAAAATCTCCAGCGCTTTGACCACTGATTCTTCATTCTTGATGTTGCCAACCCCCCTCACTTGCCATTGACCATCCAGAGCCAGGGGCCTTGCCTTAATTCTTAAAGGACCCAGTGCTCAGCACTAGGCCTGGCCGAGAGTAGGTTTGTGATAAATGTTAAACTGCTCTGAATTCTCTTTTTAAAGTGACCTGAAGGTCCTCTGTGTCTCATTATGGGTTCACATCCATTGAATGAACTGTTGCCTGCCAATAACCTGCACATGGGAAGTGTGCAGAATCTGCTTGATCTGTCAGTTTGCAAATTCATCTGGTTATGTGTCCTGGTGGACTTAAACACTGTCATGGATACTAGGTGCTTCAACGATTGATCTCCCTCTCCATCATCTTTCTTCAATTTCTGCGCTAAATATGAAAAAAAAAAATTGAGATTATTTTGACCTTTCTGATCTGGGCAGAGGCAATAAGACATCTGAGTTCTAGCTGCTGTGTGATCTTAGACAATTACTTCACTATTCTGAGTTCCAGTTATCCCACCTGTCACTATGCAGCAAAATCAGAAGGATAATGGTACCTAAAACATGTGGAATAGAGGTGGTGGTTGGTACACAGGAACAACCATTAGCATAGTATCAATTTGGGGATTCCCCAGCCCTAAGGTTTAGGTCTCAAGGTCATAGTCTCCCAGGATTGCAGTCTTTGACTTTCTTACTAGCGGACAGAGTGGGGAGGGATTGAATTGTAGGAGCAGGGCTTAAACACTCAACAACTCTAGGGGCTGTTTATAGAACTTGACACTCTATAAATAATAAAGTTCTATTTATTAATAATGACAGGGCTTAAGCCTTCTTACATTTTTGTTCATTCATTTACACAAACATTTATAAAATTCTTTGTTTATGAGTATGAGTGATAGGCTTGGTTGTTTGCTCCAGGCTTGGACATGTGAACAAAGAGCTGTCTAGGACCAGTGCCAAGTCCCCAGTACAAAAGCTCAAGTCCTTGTCCTCGTGAGTCTTATGTTCCTGAATTACAGTCTTTGTTCTCAAGACCTTGGAGAAGGTAGGTCACTGGTAGCCACCACTCCTCACGTGGTAGAGTTAGAGGGAAGGATTTTTTTTTTTAATTTATTTGGTATAGGGTCTCGCTATGCAGTTCAGACTTATAGTGATCTTCTTGTTTCAGCCTCCCCAGTGTGATTACAGGCATGTGCTACCATGTCTGGTTTCGGTGGTCAACACAGCATACAGTACCAGGGATTGAACCCGGGTCCTTGCCCTTGCCAGTCAGACACCTAGACTGCTGTGCTGTCTCTCTAGCCCCAGAAGGAAGAATTTTTGAAGCCAGATACATTCCATGAGTACCTACTAAACACCTACTGTGTACTATGTATGTGCTGGGCTCATCTTGGGTGAGTGGGAGCCAAATTTATTGATGTTTTTTATCATTTGAAATAAGTTTGTTGATATGTATTAGCGCAGTGTGCTCTGTTTGGATCTTCAGGAAGAGGAACTCGTGCTGGCTGTGCCTAGGGCCTAAATTATCAAAGCCCCAGAGGATATAGATCCGAAGAAAACTACCCCCCACTTACCTAGAATTTAAGATTTTCATCGTCCAACCTCACCTCTGTCTTACTGTCACTGTCATTTCTCATGTACTAGTACAAACACACATGCAAATCTGTGAGCAAAGAGCCAGCAGCTTTTGGGTTAGGCTGCTTTCAAATCGATCAGGATCTCCGATCCACAAGTTCTGCTCCAGGCTGATGTTGGCACGGGCTGCCCTTTACATATCTGTTAATTGGCTCCTGTGGGCCAACACACTCTCCCTGATTCCATTCATCTGCCCTCAGTACAAGCACTAAAATGCTTCCTTATGTTTTGCTTTGGAACGTGCTCATGGAACATTTACTCACGTGCTTTTTGATGCCCACAGAGTCTGGAGCTGATTAGTTTTGTTGTGCCTGCCTGCATTACAGCATAAGGAATTTAAAGTTCAGAGAGATTAAATACATTACTAAGGACAAACATAGTGACAAGCCACTGAGTCTCCCTCATGAAAGTTATTTAACACAGCGCTTAATGAGAGCCTTAATAGAAGATAGAGTTAAGAAAAGAAAAACTATGAAATCATCAAGTGAAGATTATAGCCAATGAATAACCTGCAGGTCACAATATGGACCTAATTTCTTTTCTAAGTGGGAATATTTGTTCCATTTGAGAAGTTTTGAGGTTTTCCATGCTACTTTGTGAAGTGGACATGACAATTTTGCAAGCATAAGAGGAGGAACTTTGACGCCAGCAAAATATGTAGATACATAAGTTGGCATAGTCAAAGCTACCTGGTTGGAAAGATGGAGAGATTAACATGTATTCAATAGCTCAGTCCATGAAGAAGTTGCTGCAATATAATACAACTTATTGAGATCTTCCCATGCATCAGAATCAGTGCTAAGAGTTCTCCATGTGTAATCACATAAAATCTTCACAATAATCCTGTGGTGTGGACATGGTTTTCGGAGGACCCTAATACTTTTGGTGGCAAGGTTGGAATCACTCACAAGGCTCACTAAACTGAGCTGTTCGTGACAGCAAACATGGCCTCTATGGCACTTCAGACATTTCTATCATGGGTGTGAGGTGCTGGCTCTGTGAATATCACATCTGAGAACATCTTCCTCTGAGTCCCCTGAGCCTTCCTGTGACCATTTACCTACAGAAAGTTCACTCCTTCCAACCCTGAAGTCAATCTATAAGAAGCTCAAGACCACAAAGAGTTGCTTCCCAAGGCTATGCTATACATGATAAATTTATAAGACATTTAGCAGTCTGAAGGGAACGAGCTTCAGGCCACCCACACCTGCTGCATTTGCCCTGAAAGGAGGGAGACTCTGGTTCCAAGACATCATGTGCTCAGAACCCCAGTGGCAAGCATGACTCCATTTCTCTGAGTCAGTGAGTGTGTATATCTCTGGACCTGTCACAGTCTTAGCATGAGGGACTAAGAAAGACTAAAGGGAAGAAGAAAAGTGCATGGAGATGGTGGGACTTGTCACCCACTAGAAAAGACTAGAACCTTGGCACAGTACTTCTAAGTTTTGGTACAACAGTAGAGGCTAACGCTGTGCAGAACTTAGAGACAACACTCTGTGCAGCAACTATACTCATCCATTAATTCATCCCATCCTCTTAGCTACCTGTGAGACCTTGTGTCACAGAAGAGAAAGCTGAATGCTATGGACTGGAAATGTCCCCTAAAGGCCATGTCTTAATTGTCAGCCCATGGCACTACTGGGAAGTTAAGGCATTAGGGTCACATTCTTGAAGGGGATGTGGGGGCACTGGTCCCTCCTCTCTCTTTGCTGCTTGTCCATCATGAGTTAAGCAGATTTGCTCTACCATGAGCTCCCCACCTTGATGCTCTGCCCTACTGCAGGCCCAGAGCAACAGGACCTGAACCACAACCACAGACTGAAACCTCTGAAGCTAGGACACAAAATAGGCTTCTTCCTTCTAAGGAGATGTCAGGTATTTGATCACACCAATGGAAAGCTACCTAACACACAGGCACAGAGAAACTGTCCTATCCAGGGTCACACTAGCAAGCTGAATCTCTCATCAGAGAACCAACTACTTTTGTAAAGATTTCACCTTCCCAGGACCTGGTTAATGATTGAGCATATTGTGCAGAATCCACAGGGCATAGGACAGTGTGCTCAGCCTGTCCACTCACCAGTCTTCTCCTGTTTTATGGGAAGTAATAAATAAACACATTCACTCCAGACTTTCAAAGGCAAGTCCACAAATGTACAGCCAAGCCATATGGGCACACAGATATTCCCTGCCCCTGTCCAAACTTCTCCGGTAATACAAGAGTCCCAGTGCAACTCTATCTGCTGCCCACACACACAGGACTGATGACCCTCTCTGACACATCTATCTTCTGAAAGCTTTCCTTGACTCCCTCCCAGCCCCACAGTGTTATGTTGGGCTGTGCTAGGAGTATAGCTTGGCTTGAATCTAGTTTTCTAGTTGTGCAACTTCAGATGCTGTGTTTCCCAGCCTGAAGAGCTCTTTGTTGTGTACAGGAGTAGAAGAGTGAGTACAAGCAAGGCAGAGAGCAGCCCTGTGTGACTCCCACAACTATATGACCCTGGGCCTCACCAGGGACTACAATAATGTCTGCTCCTCCGCCGGGCCCCCAGAGGGCAGGGCCAAATCCTCTGCCTCTCTAACACCTCCTCAGAGGAGGGTGTCCTGTAAGCGATGGCTTGTCAGCAGCAAGACAGTTCTAGATGACTTGTATACAGTGAGGGAGGAAAACGTAAATAATCCAAAATAGAAAACATTACTTCTCAATTACATGATCATGCAAGTTGGTCACACTCAAAAAGCCCAAAAGTGCACTGACTGCATTCCACAGCCAAAGGAAATAGATTTTCAATTTTCTTCTGGTATGAGTTTTTCCCTGGGAGGTTGTTTTTACTTAACTCCCTTGTAAACTTGTGGGGCAAGTGATTCATCTGCAGATTCTATGCATAATCCCTTAAGGGGAAAACCACTCCTTTCTCTCATTCTGGACTGCATTCTGTACTTAACAGAAACCAGCTCCCCTGCCATGGCAAGGGGGATATGGTGGTTCCAATGCTGGAAATGAACAGAGAGAACCTGGAGGGCCCTGGGAGGAATTGCAATAGACTCACACGAGGTTACCAGGCCAGCATTTCTGCAGGTGGCTGCTACTGAGCCTTACCTGAGGGAACGTAGACTTCCTTGCCTGCTTCGTGGCCTAGTTAGAGGGGACAGCTATCCTTGTCTGTCACCAGCCTCCAGCCCAAGCCTGTTCTCTCCATTCGTTCCTCTGCTCTGCCACTCAGAAACAAGCTCAGGGAGTAAGGTCCAACATAGGTAGGAAGTGGGACTTGCAACAGGCCCAAGACCAGTTCAGACAAAATCCAGCCTCCCTCCTGGGCCTACTGTGTGCCCTCAGAATTATTTACTCCCCCACTTCCCTCCCTCCCTTCCTCCCTATCTCTGTCTCTGTCTCTCTGTCCCTCTGACTCTGCTCCCCTCTCTACTGTCTGAAGAGGCCCCAGGTCATACCCAACCCTCACCCTCTTGGCCTCCCTTCAGATATTTGTTTCTACTTCCCCTTGGTGAGCATGAGTAGGAGCAGTCAGCCCTGAGGAGAGAGGGAGCCCTCAGTTTTCAAATATGCATATTGAAATGTTTCAGATGTGCACTTTTTCTTGGTATGGGATCCCTGGACCTTTACCAGGATTGCCTCCCATTTTCTTAGAATTCAAGTCCTGAGTCCTCTACTTAGGAACCTAAATTCAGAGCAATAGAAACTCTTTAAGACTCTTCTCCCACCCTACACAGTCCCTGTGAACGTGCACACGTTCAGATATGCTTGTAGCTGAGTGTATACAACTTGTACATGCACACACTCACATACTCAGACACATACTCATAGGCATGTGCTGGCCCATGTGTAACACAGACACATTCACAAATATGCACACGTACAGGTCTGCTCTAATGTGCTCATATAGACACACACTGAAGGGTATGCATATTCACTCATGCACATAAAACTCTGACATCCTCTCAGCCATGTGCTGACACACTCAAACACACACAGCCACAAGCATGTGCTAACATTCTCACCTACTGTCACATATATACATATACACATATGCAGTGTATATGCTTTGTTCCTCAGTATTTCCATGAAAGTAAAGATTATATATGTATATGTGTGTGAGCCATGCAAGTCTTCCTAAATAAATGGAAAATAGGTTCAATAAAATATGCGATGCAATGCAAATCACAGGAAACCAAAATTTGTGCATGTCTAAGCAGCTATGATCTGAGGTATTAGGTGCCCCTGGCTGTTCGCTGTCACTTCTCCAGCACTTCTGGCCTCTTATTTACTTCAGGATATGCTTGATTTCAAGGGTTCTATAGCTCTGGGCGGGATTCACTCATGATCACACTTAAAAACCACCCCTGCTACTATGCCCTCTGGAGGATTTGCAGAAATTCTTAGGTAAGACTCTCCAGACAGCAGAGGTGCTGCTTCTGAGGGAGGGATCAAGAGCGAGGTCCAAGGGCCATTGTTAACAGCTAGCCAGAAAGCCAGCATTGTGCTCCGTCTTCCCAGATAACAGGCCTTCCCTTCCCTGGGCCCTTCCACAGGGTTAAAGCAGCCACAAGTCCACTGAAGTGGAAGTTGTTTTAAATTTCCACAATGACTGAAGAGCCAGACAACTAAGTGCAATGTGTGGGTGGAGCTGGGGTGAGTTCTGGACCAAGACGTAAATTAACTCTGGCAGACATTATTGGAACAGCCGAAGAACTCTGAATGTAGACTGTAGATTAACTTAAGGGCTTTGTACCAGTGTTAAATTTCTTGATTTTGATCACTGTACTGTGACTGTGAGAAGCACACTGACACAGAAAATGTATACAAAGTGCAATCAACAAATACAGTAAATGTTAAACTTTAAAAATTTATTACAGCAAAAGATGCATTGCCATTAACCCCCCTCAAAGTACTCACCTTCCCTTCAAACACACATCACTCTTGTGCCTTTCTGAAGCAGTTCTGGGAGTCCTCTTTCCTGAATGTCTTTATTTGTGTTATCATGGCCACTTCAGTGTTCTGAGTTAATTCAAAATACTTTCCTTTTATAATAATTTTGGCTTTAGGGAATAGCCAGAAGTCACACAGTGCCAGATCCAGTGAACAAAAAAGACCAGGGTGTACAGTAGTGATTTTGTGAGCCTGTCTTTCTACTGGCCAGCATTCACAGCAGCATTCACCATATTTTTTTAATTATATCCAGTAAAGACACTCACAAAAGAAGACTTTCAGAACTGCTTCAAAAAGTGGTACGAACAATGGAATAAGTGTGCTCAGAGCAAGGTGGAGTATTAGGAGGGTAATGTAATGTGTCCTTTATTGTAAGAATCTAAATAAAATTTAATCATTCACTATATATATATATATATATATATATATATATATATATATATATATTGTGTGTGTGTGTGTGTGTGTGGTACTAGGGGTTGAACTCAGGAGCTTGCACTAGCGAGGCAAGTGCTTACACTACTGAGCTATCACCCCTGCCCCACTATATCTGATATATGGAGAGAAAATTCACTGTTACAGGCTCTTTGGTTCCACATCCTCCAACAGTCAGAGCTAGGAATAAACATATATGCACATAGCTATACCTATTGTTATTTCTATGTCTATAATTATCTCTATATCCTAGGTCTACATAGAAATAAAGACACTAAAACTCAGAGTTCATAATAAGAGTTTTAGACAGATTTATTGTAGTTAATCCATAAATTTTGATGTGCAAACTTGTTTTGATTAAAGAACTTTTCCATAAAAAAGGGTTGATCCTGGCTGCCACTATAGTTATTTGTTTTCTTGTTTGCTCAAGCCCAAGTGAACAGGAAGTGGTTGCAGAATTGCCAATCCATACCACTGTGAAAGAGCAAACTACTCAGCAGGGCCCATACCTTTTTTTGCTTCTTGAAGGTAATGAAATGAATAGATCTTAACCTTGTAATGCCTGGTGAACCAGTCTGGGGCCACCCATAACAATGAAGCATAGTGAAATGTGTTATCTTCAAATTTTGAAGTTTTCTAGGTAGAAAATATGAATTTCATGCAAAGCATCAAAACACTTCAATCGTCAATACAAATGGGTTGATTGTACAACTCGATGACTTGATAAATGAATATACCTATGTAACCCACTTTTCTTCCAAAATCCATAGTATATTTCTATCATCGAGTTTCCTCTGTATACCTTGCTAATCAAGCAATTACCCAGCAGTAGCTGTGGGTCTATTTCTATCGCTATCGATTACCTTTGCCTGAACAGGGGCTTCATACAAATGGGCTCATGCTCACATGTGTACTGCTTGTATCTCTATATTTTTGCACAGCCTATCTAAGTCAATCATCCATGCCATTGCATGTATCAGTAGTTGATACCTTTTATCATAGTACAATATTTCATTATCTGAATGCACCAAAAATCTATTTAGCCATTCTCTTCCTAATGGACATTTGAATTGCTTCCAGTTTTTAACTACCCATGAATAGCTTCTATGAACATTTTTTTTTTATAAAATATGTTTCCATTTCCCTTTACTAGGTATCTAAGAGTAGAATTACTGTGTTTTAGGGTGGTGTCTACCGTCATACTAAAGACCCAAAGTGATTACACAATTATATATTTTAATTATCCATGTATGAAATTCACACTGATTTACTTATGACAATTGATGCTTTAAATGTTCTTAATTTTGGCCAGTTTTAATTCAATTACATTCATCAGTGATGATGTTGTGTATTTTTTCATGTACTTACTGGCAAAGTGAATATATTCTTTTGTGAAGAAGTTGTGCAAGTGCTTTATCTATTTCTAATTGAGTTGTGTTTTGGTTAGTAAGTCATAGTTCTCCAGATATCCTTACTACAAGGACTTTATTAGATACATACTTTTATTGTTTGCCTATTTTAAGGTTCCCTTTGACAAGCAGAAGTTTCAACTTTTGTTAAAACTACTTCATTGTTTATTTTATCGTTGTTTTCTATAATCTATCATATCTTTGTCTACTTCTAGATCAGGAAAACATTAGCTTACATTTTCTTATAAAACTTTCATAGTTTCTACATTCTTTTTTTTTTTAATTTTTAATTTTATTTATTTATTGTTTCAGAACCTTTGTTTGTTTATTCATTCATTTTTATGGCCGGCTCAGCCCACCCCGAGGGCAGGGCTGGTGCAGCATGTGGTGCCGGGGATTGAACCGCGGTCCCTGAGGCCGCCCAAGCTTTCCCAAACAGGCGCTTTAGGCCACTGAGCCATCCCACCAGGCCCCAGTTTCTACATTCTTATTATCATAAGTGTGAACTTATGTTGTATTTGATGAGGTAGTATTCAAAGTTAATATTTTTTCAGGGGCCAGGGAGATAGCTCCGTGGCACAAATGCCTGATAAGCAAGTGCAGGGTCGTGAGTTCAATTCCTGGCACTGCAAAAAAAAAAAAAAAGTTAATATTTTTTCAATTGATATATTTACTTGTTATAGCACTGTTTATTTTTTTAAACTATCTTTTTTCCCATTGAATCGCTTTGATGAGCTTGTCTACAGTGGATTGCATCTGAATTTCTATTCTGTTCCACTGATTCAGCTATCTATTCTTATGCCACTGTCACATTTCTGTAATAACTGTAGACTGTCACTGTAAATCCTGATGTCAAGATTCTCTAAATTGTTTGGATTCTTCAAAGAAATCTCCAAACTTGCTAATTTTAGACCATCAAATCTTCAGTTCACAAAGATATATTCTCACATTTATTTATGTTTTTAATATTGCTTGGTAGCCGGGTGTGGTGGTACACGCCTGCAATCCTAGCACTTGGGAGGGTGAGGCAGGAGGATCCATGTGAGTTTGAGATCAGCCTGGGCTACAAAAGTGAGCTCAAGGCCAATCTGAACTGCACAGAGAGACCCTGTCTCAAAAAGACATATATATATACATATATATAACTTTGGTAATGTTTTGGCTTTCAGTATTTAATCTTTTCTACCTTTCATTAGATTTGTTTCTAGGTGCTTTCATGCTTTTAACATTATAAATGGGATTGGTTTGTAAAATATTAGTTCTCAGGGCCTGACAAATAGCTGAGCGGATTAAGGTGCCTGCAAGCAGGCTCAGGGGTCAGGGGTTCAATCCCTGGGTCTGCTGTGCTGGTCTTGCCTCCAAGGCACACTGAGACAGCAATTGAGAATGGGCATGGGGGCACATGCCTGTAATCCTAGCTCTTGGGAGGCTGTAAATAGTCAGATCACTATGAGTCCAATCTAGTAGTGAGACTCTGAACACCCTGTAGGCTCTTCCCTAAAATACAAAAAAAAAAAAAAAAAAAAAAAAAAAAAAAAAAAAAAAAAAAAAAAAAAAAAAAAAAAAAAAAAAAAAAAAAAAAAAAAAAAAAAAAAAAAAAAAAAAAAAAAAAAAAAAAAAAAAAAAAAAAAAAAAAAAAAAAAAAAAAAAAAAAAAAAAAAAAAAAAAAAAAAAAACCCACGAAACAACAACAACGAAAAAAAACAGTTCTCAGTTGTTTGGTACAAATATGTAGAAGTACATTGATTTTTGTTAACTTGACCTTTTGTCAGAAGTCTCAGTAGGATCATAAAGAAGGGGATGCAAAAAAGGTGTAATGAATCAGTCTCCTCCTGAACAGGAAGAGGGGAAGTGAACAGAACGAAAACTGACATGCATTGAGGCCTCCATCTGCAAAGCACTCTGCCAGACACTTGCCATCCTTAATTTTCACAAGAACCATGAGAAATCATCTGTGATCCATGTTTCCCAGATAGGGACTGAAATGCCCTGAGACATCCAACTAACAAGTAGCAGTCACATTTCTCCCAGAGCTGCTGTGAACCCCATACTCTGCCCAGCTCATGGTGATGACGCAGTGCCACAGAAAGCCCATATGGTGAGTGCTCCCAGAGTTAATCCAGACAAGAGTGGCAGCTGTATAAAAGCTGCGTGGGCTCTGCCTCCCACACAACTCCTAGAGCCAGCAGAGGTGTGGTACCTCGTAGTCAGCACAGGGCTAAAGTTCTCTCGTCTGTGCCTTCTAGGGTTGAAGCTTCCATGACTCGACAAGCACAGATGCAAAATCTAGAGCAGAACAGGCCAAGGACACCGGGGATAGCCTCAGGACTGACCCAACAGTGTAGAGGAGCAGAGGAGAGCCAGCCCGCCCTGTGTGGGACCAGCTGTGACAAGCTGGCACAACCATGAGGATCAGTCTCCACACTGCAGCTGAAAAGGTACACTTAAGGGTGGAGAGGATGATACCCGGAGCTATGCCTGAAAAGGGAAAGGTGTCCCTCAGCCCAGGTTCCTCACATTTGCCCACTTTGGGGCCATTTTCTCAAAACAGATCCTAAACAACCTCCCCAGTTTTTATTCAGTAGATTCAGGAATCTACATTCCTCTTCTTTCTTTCTTTCTTTCTTTTTTTACATTTCCATCTTTTTTTCTTCAAAAGGAGTGAGTTGTGTACAGGGGGGTTAAATGCTTTATAGATAAGAAAAAAAACTGCACTAGAACCAACTTATTCATCATCATCCTCTTCTTCATCCTCCTCGTCCCCTTTATCTTTTTCTTCCTCCTCTTCATCCTTATCTTCCTCCTCCTCCTCTTTGTTCTTTGTCTTACTTTTTTTCAGTCTTGATGACCCCCTTTTTTGCTGTATCAGGTTTTCTTTTAGCCCGGTAGGCAGCAATGACCTTTTTATGCTTTTCCTTCAGCTTAGCAGCCTTCTTCTCATATGGCTGCTTGTCATCTGCTGCAGTATTATTCCACAGTTCTCCATTTCTTCACAACATCGCCAATGGAGAGGCCAGGAGGTTCTTCTGTTGATTTTTGGGTGACACTCAGAACAGAACAAGAAGAAGGTCAAAGGAGGCCTCTTGGGTGCATTGGGATCCTTGAACTTGTTTTTTGCTTCTCCTTTAGGAGGAATATAAGTTTTCATTTCTCTTTCATAATGAGCCTTGTCCACTTTGCCATGTCTTCGAAATTGCTTTTTTTTCTTTAGCAGACATGGTCTTCCACCTCTCTGAGCGCTTCTTAGAAGACTCTGGGAAGTTAACGGAAGCATCTGGGCGCTTCTTTTTGTGCTCCTCTAGGCACATTTGCACTAAGGATGCCTGTGATGACATCTTGCCTGTCAGCTTCTTAGGCTCTCTTTTGCCCATGTTTACTTGTTTTCCTTAGTGAGATGCTGAATTGCCCAGTATCTGCCTGGCCCTCACTTGCCCTGGCACTGTCTCTATGGAGCTCAATGTACTGCAGTGGCTCAGGAATCTACATTCCTAAACATATAATACTCCTGATTAGAATATTATGAGAAATATAAAGTTAACACAAAATATTATTATTATTATTATTATTATTATTTTGGGACTGGGTTCAAACTCACGACCTTGCACTTGCTAGGCAGGAGCCACAGAGCAATCTCCCCAGCCCCCCAAAATTATTGCAACTTCAGGGATTGGAAAAAAGCCTGCAGGGGCCCGGCAGGATGGCTCAGTGGTCTAAAGCGCCTGCTTGGGAAAGCTTGGGTGGCTTCAGGGACCGCAGTTCCCTGCACCACATGCTGCGCCAACCCTGCCCTTGGGGCGGGCTGAACCGGCCATAAAAATGAGTGAATAAACAAACAAAGGTTCCGAAACAAGAAAAAA
>PVJA010027567.1:0-28461 GCA_004027025.1 Myocastor coypus | reverse complement strand
TGTGTGTGTGTGTGTGTATATATATATATATATATATATATATATATATATATATATATATTTATGAAAGTCCGTCAGTATCAGTTAAAGATCAATGTCAAGAACACTGAAGATACCAAACTCTGCAAATATTCACATACCTTGTACATGTGGAATAGTATAAATATTCTGATATATATATTTAAACCTTCTCCAATTTACTTATGATATCTACAAGCTACAACACTATAAATGCTACATGAATAATTATTATACGGTATTGTTTAGAGAATAATGACAAGAAATAAAATGTCAGTACAGGTTCATTAAGGTATAATTTTTAAACAAATATTTTCTATCTGTTTTTGGTTAGATGTATGGGCACAGAACCTATAGATACAGATGGTTGATTATATACTCAGGCATACACGTATATGTATTATATATACCTACACAGGTTTTGTACTTCTGTATATGAAAATATATGTGTGTTTATAAATGTGTCTTGAATTTCAAAATATTATGCTAAAAATAGCAAACACTAAATATTTATTAGGAAAAGTTAAGTTACAGTATATGGATCAAACTTTATTTGATGATATAATTAATGACAGCCTTGAAAAAATTCATAGTATGACTTATTTCAAAGCTAGATGGTAAAATTTCCTTAAAGAGTAAACTGATTAAATATGTTAAATACTCCTTGTCATACACTAAGATTACACACCTTTTTCTTTTATTTTCACATGTGTATGTTGGAATGTATAATTCAGGGGTGCATATTTATATTACTTCTTTAAGTGGAATAATTGTGGAGCACATTCCATTTGCAGCCTATATCACTACCAGGGTTATGACACAAAAGTGAATCAAAATAAAGATATAATTCTGCACAGTGGAACTTTTGATATAATGATATTGAATAAACGAAGTTTACATTGTGTTAGGTGGTAATTAATGCTAGGAAAAATATCAAGTAGAACATTTACAATGGCTAGCAAGTTGGCAGGTGCATTGAAAAATGAGGAATAGTTGTTATGTAACATAAGTAAATACAGCCAGTTGCCAAAACAAAGAGTTGAAATTCACTATCACTGAGTTAATTTTTCTGATTATATTATGGGGCTCTCTACCAGCTTTTAATCATATAATCAATGACATTTAGTTCCAGATGGTCACAAGAAAATGGACCTGAAAGTGGCCAACCAGCTCCAAGCAATGTGAAATTATAAATGGAAAGTATGAGGACCATAGAGCGCTTTGACAGAACATTATTCCAGCTTAACTGTAAGGAAATCTCAGAAATTTGAGAGACAAGATGGGCTGTGTCATCACATCAATTGTTTGTACTAGAGAAATTTTCACGAGGAAGATATTTGTGCCAAGATTAAAATAGCGTTTTTCAGCTCTGTTCTAACATGAAATCATGTAACATATTAGGGATCTTCAATGTCAGCCATCAGCCATCGACACTATATGTGTTACTGAAATTTTGCAAACGCGCTGAAATCCTGATTTCAAATTCACATTTTGTATGTCTTATTTTAGAAACAGGCATACTTAGTTCTAAGACTGTGTAGATGTCATTTACATATCATCACATTAAAAATAATACAACAGGTCAGCAGAATAATCAAGAGAAAATAGAGAAAAATGTGAAATGTGCACAAGGCATCATTGTAAACTTCTAGATATTTCTTGTAGTAGTTGCTACCAAGGACACTATGAAGAACTGTTATCTGTGCAAAAGAAATTATAATCTGTGGGTGACATAATTTAAGCAAAGTATGCTATTAATACCAATAGCTATTCATTTAATCATCAAGCCACCTTGTTATCTAGAAGCTATTTGATGTGATTTTTCTCAAAGTTTATCAGTTAATTTAATGATCATTCTTATAGATTTTATATGTAGTAGGAACACTTCTGCTGTAGTGCAAAGTTATTAGAGAGAGGCCATGTTTGATTTTAGCTCCAATTTTAATCACCACTTTAACTAGAGAAGGATCTAAGTTATATTGCTTTATAACAGAACAAAGAAAAGTGAAATATTTTCTGTTAACTCACCCTCCCCGTCATCTAGAAGACTATAGTTGTTAGAATATCTTTGGATAACTATGGATTTAATAGCCTTGTCCATTCTGGTCAAATGTTAAGATATACACATATGTGGTATCTAAAATTTGAAAGATCTGAATGATTTCTGACCACCTACTAGCCTAGTCCCATCAGAGGAAATGCTAAAATGATGATGTGTGATAAAATTCTAGAATTTAATCTTTATTTTTAAATTTTGTTTAACAAATAGTGAAAAATTATACTAGCAGAGGATTCAGATAGTCATTAGATATGGTGAGAAAAGAATTTACCCTGAGAAAAGTGAGAAATGACTGTGAGAAAAGCCAAATGTTTTCTTATGTGAAGTACACACACGTGGCACGGATGAGAAAAGGCCTTTAGGTGTTTGATAGCAAGAGCTCCAGTCATGTGAAAATGTGGAGAAATACCTTCAGCAACATTATAATGCTGTGTGATAGCGATTTTGGAATTCAAAGTTTTTCATATACCCAACAAAGTGAGTTTTATACATGTCTGCACAAATATACAATGTAAACCATAAAAAATACATGCAAAAACTGTAAGTAAACTATATTTTTACTTTTACACTTATCTTAAAATGGTAGTATAGTATAATATTTTCATTGCTGTTCCATGGGATTTGGTTTGAGTTTCCTAAAAGTCCTTTCTGTGTCATCACTGCTTTTTCTTTTGCTTCCAGACACACTAGGCTCTAATTGAGTGCTGCATGCTGTACACTATCATCCTATACAGTATACACATAGCAGGACAACCTAGACAATGCCCAGCACACACATGAGCTGCTTCCACATTCTGTCTGCATCTACAAACATCTTTTATTCAATGTCTGTTCATATCTGTGGAAGCTTGCAACTCAAGCATTGGTAAATTGAGGAGTTACTGTATAAATGAAGAAAATATATTAGAATAGAACTATAGAGAAGTGCCCACTGTTTTCAGTATAGGAGGGAAAACAATGCAAATGTTTTTGCCTACTGAATGAAATCTTTATTTTCTCATTCAAAATACCTCATGGCTCAACTACCATCACTTTGATTAAAAAAAATTAAAAAGTACGAGTTAGAATTAAAACAAAAAAATAAAAGGAATGCAAATTTTCACCTCGCAAAGTAATTTGAATTTCACAGCATTTCTTCTAATAATAGTATTGATTTTAAAACAGTTATTCATATTACCAGATATATGTGTGCAAAATTGGAAGAAATAAATGTATGAGAAATTAAGAGAAATGTACAAAGAATTGAGAATAAGATAAAGAAGCTGGGCGTGGTGGCGCCCGTCTGTAATCCCAGCACTTGGGAGGCTGCGGAAGGAGAATCGGTGAGAGTTCCAGACCAGCCTGGGCTACAAAAGTGAGCCCAAGGCCAGCCTGAACTGCATAGCGAGACCCTGTCTCAAAAGGCAAAAAGACAAAAAAAAAAAAAAAAAGCATATTAAAGCATTAACTGTTTCTTTCCCTAGACCAGCAGAAAGGATGGTTTGGACAACTGCACTGTAACTTCCTTGTCCTTTCTATTTACTACTAAAAATAAGGCAGCTTCACATTAGATTTCACCTTTCTTATAATCTAATTTTTATGCTTTCTCTTCTCTCTACATTTCATAATTAAATGATGGAAACAGGATCAAGACAAAAGGAGACCCAGGAAATTTCACCCTGATACCGTGATGTTCTTGAGAGTGTAATACACAATTTAATGTTTGCCCTTTCTTGGAAAAAAGATATAATTACGTGTATGTACATGAGAGCTTGGGTAATTACACTGATGATTTGGCTGCTCTACTGAAAGGAGAAGTTAATGCTTACTATTTTTCTTCTTTTTAATTTCTTCTAATTTTAAATCAATTATGTATGCTTATACCTGGTAATCTTTCAAGACAGCACTATGCAGTGTAACAAATCTTGTTGAAGTTCATGTTATTTTATTTAATAATATTTTGTATTTTGTATCATTTATTTTTATTTATTTAGTACAGGATCTACAGGGTGTCACTACATAGATCAGACTTGTTGTGATTCCCCTGTTTTCACCCTCCCAAGTGTCAAGGTTACAGGTGCACGCCACCATGCCCAGACTAGGTGGCTGTCTCAGCATGCCCCAAGTGGGCAGGAGGCAGCTGGCCCGGCACACAAGAGATCCAACCCCAGTCCCTGTATCAACCTAAGCAGGTACTTTAATCTGCACAGCTATCTGGCCAGCCCTTGTATTGTTTCTAAGTTCTTTTTTTACTATCTTTCATTTTATTTAACTAAATTTCTTAAAAAAAATTAAGTATGCCCCTTCTTTAAATAAAAATACTGCGTATTCATTTATTTGTAGTATTCATTCAGTGGCTAGTATTATTCGATTTAGGTGGGAGATGCGAATCTCTGAAGCATTCCTATATATTCCCCTACTTTGTTGGAGAATATCCCTCAGAATATCCCAAGACTGAGACTTTAACAAGAAAGTATACAGAAACTGAGTCATGAGTACACCGCACTGACAGAGCCATACTAATGGGAGACTGGCAGTGTTTCCTGCCTGTTTCTCCTGCACTCTAGGTCAAAATTTATTTCAATCTATTTTTATACCTTCCATACCATAATCGTATTTCTTTTAGTGTTTACCATGTGCTATTCTAGATTATCATTATTCACCTTCTAGCTGTACGGTGCCAGATAGGGCTTTTTGCTATTTATTTTATATAGAGTTTCCTTAATATAAATACTGAGTTTATATTGTGTGTTATGGGGATATATAGACCAAGAATCAGTAGAGATGGTTACTGATCTTGAGACTTTGTTATATAAATTTATACTGTGTGGAATGAAGAATAGAAGCAACACTGAAAAGTGAAAGAATCTGCAATTTTCAGTCTCAGACAGGAAATCAAATCTCAGTTCTACATGGTTGAGCACAGGCAAGTAACATGTCTGAATCTAAATTCCTTCATCTTCAAAACAAATGCTGCATTATTTTTCACATTATTTCCATAGCATCACTTCCATGTGCTTATAGCAGGGTTTTAGTTAACATTATGTGGTAACTAAACTCCTTTAAATATTGAGCACATGTCTGAGTAAATATGTATATTAATGTATTCTCATAGTGTATGAACTGCAAGAGAAGAATGAATTGAGAAAAAGAAAGGACAGTTTTATTTGCAACAAATGACTTACAATATAATATTTAAACACCAATATGCATGTATCTTAAAGTACTTTGAGATAAAGTTAACATGCACATAGCATGTTCAATATCATGGTATACTATTTGAGGTCTATGTGAAATTTAAATATTTTTTTTTCCAGAAAGCAATGGAAATTTTGAAATGTATGGCAACATGTGAGAGAGGCAACACTTTATGAATTGTAGAGTTTCTTCAGTTATCTACTACTTCCTTTCACTGCTTCTATTCAACAGTATCTCAGTTAGACTTTAAAGGATACTCCTAATGTAAGAAACTGAAAGAGTAAATACAGTCTAAAAGGTACAATAGATACTGTAAAAGGGAAAGAAACTGCTTAGAACACACACACACACACACACACACACACATACACACACATACAAAATAGCTCAGATTATTGTATTACTAATTTCTATGGGTTTGTTGAAGGAAACGGTGTTTAGGTTTTTTAAAAATCAAACTTCGCATGCCTATATCTGGTTGTTTGAACAACTATTTTGAAAATAACAATATGCCATATAACAACTATTTATGGATTTTTATACTCTTGTTTTGGAATTATCTTTTTGATGTTTCAAACATTTTTTCATTCTCTTTAAAATAAAAAAGATATAGTCCTATCTATCAGTTTCCCAGCAAGGTTTTACCTACATTCCCAATACTTTGGAGGATCCAAAGTAGAAAATGAAGAGCTGACACTAAGACTTGAGATTACACTTGAGATTGCATCTGATAAAAGTTAAATTTACAGAACTCATGTATCAGTTGGTTTTATTTTCTTTTTATTTCTTTGTTGAGAAAATCAAATTATGTGTGAAGAAAAATATATTTTCCATTGAATCTCTTTTCTTTTGAATATACTAAATAAAGAGTGCCATAACAATCAGAGTAGAGAGTCTGTTATGCCCTCTGAAAAATACTATCTCCTGGGTAGTTCTATGGCAAGACAAGCATTACTGTATCTGCATGCTTCTTAGCCTATGGAGGCACAAATTTCCCAGTGTACTGTTTTATATGTTTAGTAATTTCCAATATACATGACACATGTGTATATGTAAATGTATAACTTTTTCAAAAATAAGTTATATTTATATTAAGATTAACTATTTTTACTATGTATGCTCAAATATTTTGTTCCAGTGAAGTAATTCTCTTAATATATTTCAAATATATTCACAAGTGGAAATGCAGAACATCAAATCAAGGAGGCTTTCCCCACTGGGCCTATTTATGGTAGCTAGCTTTCTAGAATTTTCTTGCTTTTCAATTTTCTGTTGTGACTGATTTTGCTTTCAGCCCAAAATAGCTGCTCAAAATATTCAAGCTGTTTTGGCACTTCTCAATTTTACATTGTAGACTATATCACCTATTCATTATGTGCAACTCATGTAGATCCATGGTTTTCAGCTTTTGGTAATCTAGGTGCCCATCATTGGGAAAACAAGTGTCTTCAAGAAATTAGACATAACTTGTCTGAAGATCTGGAAAGTAATTGTTTATCAACGATAATGAGATCATTAAATTCCACTATAATTTTTGCATGAAAGAGTGTTGGCAATTTAAATTAAAGCAATAGTAAGTAACAAGCTAAGGTACTGCAATATAAATGAATCTGAATGTGGCTTGCATTTAGAACAAGAAATTTCATTTCCATATTACCAAAAGTGCACTTGGGGTACACCCCTCATATTTGAATTATTATTCCAATTTCAAAATGGTCCAGTTAATTGAAATGATGAATTTCCACTTTAAAGACCAATATTTTTTATACTATGCAAATATTAATTTGTTTCATGACTCAGAACCCACATCAGAACTCAAGAATGTTTACATCTAAGTCAATAGTTCTGAAGCTTTAACATACAGTGGAATGACCTGCAGAGCTGAGCACACAGATTACTGGATTCTACTCCCAGAGTCTGTTTTAAAAGGGCTTGAGAATTTGCATTTGTAATCATATCAAGTGATACTGATGCTCCTGGTCCTTGGATACTACTTTGAGAACCACTCTTTAAGATATCTCATTCATTTTCATCCTAGTCTAAACCTCAGTCACCCTTACATGGACAACGACAGAAATATCCTAACTTGTTTCAGTGCTATCTATCGGTTTAACTTGCCTCACCCAAAGCCTGATTTCCACCCAACAGACAGAGAGTCCCTTTTAAAATATATATTAGTTTATGTCTGCCTAGTAGTGTCCTGTCAGCTCTAAAACCAAAAACAAATTCTAAAATTTGTTGTGTAAGCTTTGGCTTAATTATTCTTTAGCTCACCAGTCTGTGTTTTCCCCACCATATCCCCAGTCTCTGTGCTTCAAGTTCACTGCTTTTTTCATTTTCTTGTCTAACTCCACCAGACATGATCCTAACAGAGGACGTTTATAACTTAAGTTTTCCTTTGTCTAGAATTCTCACCTATTTTCTCTGTAGACATTTGGATGTTCTATTTTCTCATAGAATATCCATTCTCCATTTAGGCTTTCCCTGGCTTTACCATCTAACATAAGTCTGGCTACCTGGCTCTTAGGGTTTCCTTTATCATAGGGCTCCTCATGCTCAAATTCAAACATCTTGAGAAATGTGAAATATATATTATTCACTGCTATACCCTCATGCAGAAATATTCTCTGACATTTAAATTATATTCTAAAAACATGACTTAAGTGAATTAATGGTTGGTGTCATGATTCTTTCATTGATTTTTTTCTTGTTCCTGTTTTAACCAACTCTTCTGTATGTAAGTTCCTATATAGTCCATGCTACCAGACCCTCCCATAGTTCTTAATGCTTATACGCAATCAATCTTTTCAGTCAAATTTTTTCATATGCATTTCAACGCTGACCTGACTTTTTCTTTTTTCTTTTTTTTTTTCTTCTGATATGTGGTATCAGGATCCTGTGCCTACCAGGCAAGCACTTATTCGACTGAGCTAGCTCCCTGGCACCTGACACTTAATTGATCTTAAATCTTTGGTCTTTCATAATAATCTAAATAAATATGAATATATACATTTATGAGCACACATGATTAAGGATCTTTGACTTATGTATTCAGATTACTAATTTTTTTTTTTTGGTGTTCAGGGTCTCACTACTAGATTAGACTCCTAGTGATCTGCCTGTTTACAGCCTCCCAAGAGCTGGGATTACAGGCATGTGCCACCATGCCCACTCTCAGTTGCTGTCTCAGCATGCTCCCGGGGCAGGACCAGCCAGGGCATCAGGGCAAGCCTGGGAATCGATGCCTCTGGCCCTTGTGCCTATTTGCAAGTCCTTAATTTGTTGATTTATTTGGCCAGCCCTAGATTATTAACTCTTAAATTCTGTCTACTTGTCTTATTTTTGGCTAGTGCATATGAAGTACAATAGCATTTCAATTTGACATTCTGTTGCTAGACTTAGTTGTGAATTACTGGCACCAGTAGAACATTAATTGTCAGGTAAAACTTTGGGTATTTTTTGCATGAGTGTATTTCAGTTCAGGAGATAGAAAGATGCCCTGCATAACTGTCCACTCAAAAAAAGGCTGTTTTTGTATGATTTCTTCTTGACTATATCTAGTATCAAAGAGTGCTGTCCACACAAGCACACCATACTGTGGAATATCAACTAGAAAACATACAAATTGAAATTTCTCCACTAAATTCAATAAGAGTATATCAATCTTAATTGATAACAATTATAGATTTAATAAGAAAGATAATTTATGTTCTATAAGCTTTTACTATATTCTAGCTCCTCAATCAAATGTTCTGATTTCTGCATCCATGTTCCTTTTTTCTCCATGCTTATGGTGAGTTATCCCAGTCCTCTCTATTAATTTACATGTCTCACACCATTCAGAATTTTATTTTATTTTATTTTATTTTATTGTCTTTTTTTGTATTATGTCCAGTTCAGCTTGACCTGGGGGTGGGACAGGCCCACCTTGCCGGCCCCCACCACTCATAATTTTAGTTTCACATATCCTCATAACTATTTTCCCTAGATTGTCCAAGTAGCTCATCAAACCTTCACCAACATTTAACTAATTTTGTTCATGACCTTGGTTCTGGCTATAGGAACAATTATTGTTATAGACAAATATAAAATCAAGTGGGTAAGTGAAATTATTGAGACTTGTTAAAAACACTAAACCATCATATGAATTTGTGGCATGTAATGGTTTAACATGTACCCTGTCATTGTCAAACTGATACAATCTCATAAATATTAGAAGAAATGATATGAACATTTTGGCACAACTCAGCAAAGAATGTTAATTGATTTCAATTATTTCCATTAAACATTTTGTATAAATTTAATTATGCACAATACCAGAGAACATAGAGTACAGCATTTTCATCTTTTTAAATAATATTTTCAAATATTTTTGTTCAAGGCATTTGAGTGGTCATTACACATAGTTAAACATTGTATGATTTTAGTATGCCATTATTTTGTTCTCTGTGATTATTCAGCTGTGTTTTTCCAACAACCTTGAGAAGTGTGTATGTGTGTGTGTGTGTGTGTGTGTGTGTGTGTGTGTGTGCACGTGTGCATGTGCATGCGTACATATGTGCCTGCATGTATGGGAAAAGATGAGCATACTATTTCCTCTGCTATTTTCTTTCTGAGAATCGAACCTAGGGCCTTGTGCTTGCCAGCATACTTTCTTTTCCATAGCAGCTTCTTTCAGGCTTCTTGGATGTATATTCCTTGGGACAGGATTTCACTATGCAGATGTGCTCATGCTTGCCTTAGACTCATGATTCACCTGCCTCAGCTTCACTTGATGTGCAAGTGCCTGGAAGAAGTGTCTCTTAATTTCCAGTGGTAAATCAAGAAGAGATGTGTCCCAGAGGCTCTTCATATTCTAATTTAACTGTACGTTTGCTTTCAGTCAACACTTCAATTGACAGCCTTTTAAAATCTGTCCTAGTACTGCCCTACGTACTCCGTTATTTATTATCATCATCAGTGTGCATTATGTGCTTAAAATCTTCAAAAGTATCTTGCATAGCCACATAATTTCCCTCAAACCTCCTATTCCTGTCAACTATAGCACCTAGAAATAAATGCCTCTTTCCAAAGATCAACTCTAATAGTGTCAATCCACTGGTCTTCAACTTACACTGTGTGCATTGGCTGCAGTTTCATACTAAATTTACTTGCCTTAGTGGTCAGTGACATAACACCAAATGGAGCCATTATTGTGCTCCTGGCTCTCGCTGATGCTTTCTTCGTTCAATTTGAAGTAAATTATGTACACATACCTCCAGTATTCTGTTGGTTAATATGTCATGTTTTGTAGGAATATATGTGTATTTTCCTTGGACAAAAGTGTCATTTGCATAATTTTATGTCAAAAATATTATATCTTTGAAATTACAGTATCATGTACCATTAAAGACCTTGGTAAATGTAAACTCTAAAATGAAATCCATCTCAACCACATCTTACCCATCGTGACGTGATACCATTTTTATTTCCTTTGAATAAGTACAGTTTGATGATCTACATTAGTAATTACCTTTATTTTTATGTATGATGTAGAAATGACTGTAGGTGCTTTAATTTCTCACCTTTTTATTCCAAAGTGAAATCCTCAATCCTTTACAGAATTGTGATGAGATTTTATTTTTCTGTCATGACAAGATGTTTAAACTCTGGAATTATATTCATACTCAGAAACAGTGTAAATCAGCATTAGTTGGGCATAGGAAAAGGTTTCTGTAAACTGTATCTCAATGCAAGGTTCCATAACAGAGTAATTGATAATAAATGTTGCTTTTATCATGCTTAGAATTTTTCACTTATGCAAGATTTAAAATCCTAGGCAATTTCTGTCCCAATTATTTGCACATATATACACATAATCATGTATCCCTTGACATATCAGTCTTGTTCACTGAAGCTAGAGAACTTGTTTCTATGATCCCAGTATCTCATTTTGAATATTGGGTTGGCATGAACTGACTGAAGTGCTAGCTACTCAAAATCAGAGTGATGCAGAACAGATGGAAGGGCCAAAAGCATGGAGCATGTACCAGTTGAGAATTATATCCAGATCAGTTACCCATCATATTCTGGGCTCCATTCAAGGTGTTGACTTTGATCTATTTCCAGTTATAAATGCTTTATCCAAAACAACAGTGATTTTGGCATAACTTTTCCAGGACATGCCCAACACAAAAATAACAAGCTTCCCCAGACAGAAGTTAAAGCTCATTAGAGTTCTTTTACTCTGTAGACAGTGAAATAGTTCTCTAAATTCAGAATTCTAACATGGTATTACAAGGACATAAAACAATCTTAACATACATTTACAAAGTTAGTGTTATAATAACAGCTTATGTGTTCTTTTTCTGAGGTAGATTAACGGTTATGATTGGATCAAAATGCATATTTCCTAGGACAGGAACAATGTTAAAATCTGTCATTGTTTATATAAAATATAGTGAAATTATCTCTAAAAATTCTTATGTTTAAGTGAGTTTATTCTTTACCATTATCATTAGCTTGGGGCTGGGGAGATAGCTTAGTAGAGTAAGTGCAGGCCTGGCAAGCAAAAGGGGCTGAGTTCAATCCCTGCTTCTTCCAAAAAAAAAAAAAAGATTCTTCAGTGTTCTCATTATCTTGGGAGCAGAACTCCAGAACTCCATTATATTTTGTTTAGGGTGCTAACATGATATAAACTATGGCTACCAAAATTGTGTAATTAAAAGACTTGCATGAATATTTTAATGCTAAATTTCTGCCAACATCATATTGATAAAATTTACTTTTGTCTCTCTGCAATTCCTAGAGGTGCTCAAAATGGTGGTCATGAGATTCCAGATATTTATTAGCATAAAAAAGCCGAAATGTGTATATATATATATATATATATATATATATATATATATATACATATATATGTATGTATATATGCATATAAATATACATATGACTGTATTTATAATATTACAGTGCATATGACTCTATAAGGAAGACAGAACTATAAGGAAGACAAGACCTGCTAGGGATTATTTTCCTACTGTTTCTCATAATCCAAGTATCTGAGTTTTGTGTGTTCTTATTTAAAGGAAAATTGCAGTTATGGGGTCACCCTGAATAGAACTTTCACCACCCCAGTAATTGTTGAATTGAGTTTGGCTGACACAGCAGGGCTGGCAATCCTGTTTATTTTCCTGACATCTCCTCAAAGGATTTCTTCTGCAGTCAGCACACATGCAGCTTCCGACTGTGAATCACTTGTTTTTGGAACTTAAGGCAGTTAAGTTCCTGGGACCTGTCAGAAAAGCCTATGTAAACCTAAGGTCACAATCTATATCTAACACAATTTTACTGAGTTATAGTATACTTTTGGGTATATTGAACATGCTGGTTCATAATAAATTTTCTCTTTTTTTCCATAATTTATCTTTTATTTCGTGTATGTTATTGGCCTTTCATTTGCCTTATTTCTATGTTTTTATACACACACACACACACACACACACACACACACACACACACACACATATATATGCATGAAAGCAAAGCCTCTGAGTAGACAAATGGATAAAGAAAACCCAAGCCGGGCGTGGTGGCGCACGCCTGTAATCCCAGCACTCGGGAGGCTGAGGCAGGAGGATTGATGCGAGTTCGAGACCAGCCTGGGCTACAAAAGTGAGCTCAGAACCAGCCTCAACTGCATAGTGAGACCCTGTCTTAAAAAGACAAAAAAGAAAACCTGGTATTTATACAAGTGGAGTACCAGTCTGCCATAAAGAAGGAAAAACTTTAGTCATATTAATATAAATGCACATTTATATTTAAATGTTAATTAAGTAAAATAACTGAGACACACAAAGTAAAATATGGCATGGTTTCTCATGTATGCAAAATGTTGAAATTAAAGACTTTATGAAAAAGAGAAATAAAAATAGTGCGATCCAGCAGCGTAAATAATGGATCCAGACTTTACCTTGAATTAGTACGAATGTCTTAGATTTTGTGTCCTTTTAATTTTACTCTCGTTTTAAACGTGTATATGTGTAATTAATTTTATCAGATCTTATAAAAAATGAATCTGACGCTGGAAAATAAAAGGGAGTCAGGAAAAAGGGAGAAAGGGTTGTACTGTTATACACATGTAGGAATTCTCTATAGTGTATATATAAGCATTATGTACTGAAATAGGTACTGATAGAAGGGGATAAAAGAGAAAGAAAACGTCTGAGGTTTTGAATATCTTCCTTTTCTCCATTTGGTTTTTGGCACTGTGAACCTACCTGACAATATCGTGCTTTCTAGGCAGGCACTGTGCTGTTGAGCTAGAGTCCTGGTCCATACCTACATTTCTAGCCAGACTCTGGTAATTTCTTATCTACTGTCCTTTTTTAGCAGGCTGAATTTTAAAATTCTGTATATAATTATAATTGTTCAATGTTTGTATTTCTGTAGCTGGCTAAGCCACCTAGCTTAATTCTTCCAATTCCATCCATGCCATCACAAATTACAGATTTTTGCTTTGTTAAGATTGTAAAGCATTGCATTATATACATACACTACATTTTGTTTACTTGCTGATCTATTCAGTGTACTGATGAAAACATATGTAGTTTTTGTGTTTTGGCTACCTTGAGTACTGCTGAAGTGAACAAAAAAGTATAAACAATCTCTTTAGCATAAATTGTAAGCTCCCTGGATCATAGGGTAATTTTGTAGTTTTAGGATTTCAAGGAAGCTTCATACTGTTTTTGAAAATAGTTTCACAAATGTGTATTCCACTAACAGCGTATAAAGCTTTCCTTTTCTCTTACTAAATCCTGCTATCTTTAATTTTTAAAATAATGGTCATTTTAGTAGGAATTTCCCTTATGATTCGTGATATTGATCACATTTTTACATATTTGTTGACTTCAAATTTTGGCAAAATATGTGTTCCGCTTATTTGGTTTTGAATTGATTTATATTCGTATCAGTTTTATTACTTATACATTTTTGATATTAGCCCTTTGTCACAGGTGTGATTTGAAAATAATTTCTCATACCTGATGTATTGCATTTCTCATCTCTTGATTGTTTCTTTGGCTGTTCAAAAGCTTTTGATAGTTTGATGCAATTTCATTTTTTACTGTACTTTTGGAGTAGTATTCAAGAAATGCTTCTAAGATGAGTGCCACAGAAATATTTCCTTGTTTGCTTCTAGAAGCTATATAATTTTAGCTCATAGATTTGTGTTTATTCCATTTGGAGCGGTCAGTATATAGGACATACATAGAACCAATGAATGTAACAGGTATTTTGTATGGCTTGACTATTTTCTTAACTTCCATATGTGTCTCCCTTCAGTCAGAAATTGGTAGACAGTACATGGAATTTATACTTTGTGATATGGTGGACTTAAAGAAATTTAGCGGAAGAGGGCAGCAATTATTTTGGGGAGAAATAAAAACTAACCAGTTGGTACATTGCCCTGTTTGAACAGAAAGATTATCTACTTAAATGATGTATTTCAATGGATATCACTTTTAACATTATGATATTTTTGTGATGGCAAGTAACATATATTATTGCTCATAAATATTACTAACATAGAGTTTATTGTAACTTTAAGTTAATGACAAAGGATGCTGTGAAACATTACAAATTACATAATAACGTGCATCCAATAAGATATTTTATTCATTCACTGTTAGATATGCTTGTTCACGACTGTCTCTCACAGAAGAGGAAATACCTGAAAGGTAACTGAATGACAGAATATTTTGTTTGTAATCATAAATGTTCTAAATCAGTGGCATTATAAAAATTACAAAATTTTCTATTTTATACTTTATATATAAATAAGACCATGTAAAGTATGACTAGAATAAGGAATAATGGAGAATGCAAAGCATTTGCTAACAGTTCTTTATGAAGTATTATAACTCTTTTTATTTTTGTGCTCTATGAATTATGTTTTATTATAAAATTTTGAATAATAAAAATTTGAAACAGCAACTTGAAGAAGACACTGTCCTTGTTTTGATAATGTGCAAGAAAAGATTTGTCAAGAATGTTTTTGAGCTGTTAAGTATTCATTTGGGATATGACATATTCTCATGAATTTTAAATAATAATAAAGGAGAGAAACATTATTCTCATATGTCAGAAAAATGACTGAATAGAGGAAGAGGGGATGTGGTAAGTATTGTCATTCACCCTCACAGTTACTAAGAAATAATTATAAAATATTCAAGATTTAATATAACAAGACTCAATTTTGACTAGTTCTCCTATTAAAACAATGGTTAATTTAACTTATGAACAGTTTATGCTGCAGTGTGTCGACCTGTTAGATGCTTGGCATTGAGTTCTGTATTGTATTGAGCATACCTTTTTAGATTATTGACAAGTGAGTTGATTTTCTAAAATGTAAATCTTGTACCTTCTAAAAATGTTAAATTTCACAATACATTCTTTTATAGTATCAACCATACCTATAAGAATACTACTCCATGACACCATACATTAGGACACTGAGGAAATTTTTAAGTATCTTTCCAAAGGTGCACAGCAAAGTTAATTTTGACAATTATTGTCAGAAGGATGCTATCTGATTAGCTCAAAGAGGCATTTCTCTCTCATTCATTAATGCTTAAGTCATGTGTCCTGATCCAATTTGTCAATCCATCTAGAAGGTGGCAGGTCTGCTGCTGTGCACTCCCTAAGTCCTTAGCTTTCTGTGGCAGCTGTTTCCTCTGTGTGATTTTGGCAGCTGTCTCAGGCATGATGTAGAAAGCAGGTCCAAAGTAAAAGTGGCTGCTGATTTAATATTGGAGCTTCTTTTAAAAGAATACATATAATTTAGTAATTTCCAAAATAAGAAAAAAGTTATAACAATACAGGTTATAATTAATATATTCTACGTATTTCATTTGTATTATACAATGGCTACAATTGAATGTCTTTGATTATTCAGGCTTCCTTGTGAGAGAATAATCATTTACCACATGAGAGTTATGGGTAAGTCCTTTCTAGAGTTATGATGGAGATATTTCACAAATGGCAAATTTCATGGATATAGGAAGGCAATAAGACTTGTCTTGAATTAATATTAGGAGAAGAATGACATTCTATGCACATCTGTTATAGATATGTTAAGGTATTTATGTGTGAGACAAGGGTCAACTCTAAAGAAAACTTGTAATCTGTGAGTAAATTTGTGAAGTTTATTTACTTGAATAAAGTAGCAGTTTTAATTGCAATTTTCCCTTGATGTTAGTAGCCGTGAGCTCCACCCTTCACATTATATAGAAAATAACAAATATTATTCAGTGAGATAACTTAAACCATCAACTTGATAAGAGAATGGTGATCAAAGTATCGATTGCCATTGAATCCACAGAAGAGGTGATCGGAAAAAAAAATGTTATCTGTAAGTTAAAGCTACTGATAATACCAAAAGAGATGTGAAAGTCCCTGATCTGGGAATGGCTTCACTTCTGGTGAAGTGTGAAGGTAAGAACAAGAACAAGAACTGGACAAAGGCAGAACACCAGAGTAAATCATTCAAAAGTTTATTCCAGTCTTCTTTATTTTATCCATTTGTTAATTCATTTGTCCATTTACTTTTCTAGCATTCAGTAAAAGCTCTTATGTACCAAATGCCAGACACTCCTACTATAATTTATTTCAATGCATTCCCCTAAACATGATCTTTTATTATATGTGTGGTAATGTTAAAGGCTGTATGCATTTAAACAACAACCCTTTGAATATTACCATTTCCATTTTATATATTATGAAATTAATATTTAGAATAAAGAGATTAGTAAGATCACATAGCTATAAAATACTAAAGTCAGAATGTATACCTCAGCAATCATGAATATTTGCCTAACTTCCAGTATTTGTGAGCTATAAAATTTCCCCCAAACATGAAATTGTGAGAGAAGATTAAGGAAGTGATAAAGACAAATAATCCAAGGAGAATTCACACCCTTTGAAAAGGGACACCAATGTGGGATACCAATGTGGCAACCAGCCACTCTTCAGAATTTGGTTCTGAAATAGGCTGAAAAGAACCAGGTTAATCCTACAAGCTTCAAAAAATCAAAACCAAGACTCATTTGTAGTCTGTAAGAAGTCTACTAGTATGTTAATATTTTCTGTGTAGAAAATTCAATATGCATACACACATTGAAATCCAAAGCTTTCAGCTATGTCTTATTATTCTTCCCTAGATTTCCCAAACATACTTCATCTTTCATATATATATATATATATATATATATATATATATATATATATATTCTATTGATCTATTTATTTATTTAGTACAGGGTCTCACTATGCACTTACAAAGCTCAGACTCCTAGTGATCCTCCTGCCTCAGCTTCTCTGCACTGGGATAACTGGCCTGCACCACCATGCCCGATTTCAGTGGGCAGCATGATGTGGGGTTGGCATAGCAAGGGCAATGGGGAATGAACTCAGGTCCTTGTACTTGCTAGGCAGGCGCTTAGACAGCCGAGCTATCTCATCAGGCCCTAATTTTCTACTTAAAGAGAATAAAAAATGAACATAACAATGAAATTGAATTTGAAAACAAGGCTAGTAGAACAGTTACAATAGTTGACAAATTGAATATTATTGTCTTCATAGTATTTAAGTGATAGAAACATGATATCTTGTGTATACAGTATTAGCAGAAATTTTTCTTTTCAATGAACTAAGAAAAATTAGCTGTGTAACTGTCTTATTTTGTATATACATATTTTTTTCCTTTTTCTCTTATTTTCTTTCCCCTTGCTGTTATTATTGTTTATCTTTTTTTTTTTAACAGTTCATTCCCAGGTTATAATATCGAGTCTTATTTACTTATTCACTTTCTTGCACAAGTGAGACCATATGAGGTTTACAAATAATTGTACTTCGCACAGAGGAGTTGATTTAATCAGAGTTGCATGTCATGCCCACAACTTGTACATTACAATATATTGAGAGTATACAACTTTTAATTATTATAGTCAATTCTATATGATATCCATGTAAATGTGTTTATAATCTCTGAACATGAAAGGAGACATGTATGAAAAGAGAAAACCAAAAATTTAAGCTGAAATTTTCACATTTTTTTATTTTTCAAAAACTATGTATTTAAATAACGTGGTGATATAATACTTTTTTTAACAGATAAGGTGCTATTTCGGATACTCATATATTTACATCACTGTGTGATCCATAGGAAATATTCTTGACTAGATATTAATGAGAGTTTTATAGGTCAAAAAAGTGAGAATATGTTCATAAAAGAATAGTTTCGAGCTTAGCGGTTGAATGTTTATCTACAATGCACAGGGTTCTGGGTGAAATTCCAAGCAACATAAACTAAGCAAATGGAAATGTACAAGTAATTGTTAAGTACAAGGGGGAACATTAGAACAAGTAAAATGTATGTTCAGGTGTTTATATAAAATGAAAACTAGTAAGACAAAAATTCATTTCAGATTCAATGTGAATTTTTATAATATAAAAAAAAATCAAGTTTAGGTGCCCTTCTACAAGCCAAAAATATAATCTAGTCACTTCCATGTGCACTGTGAAAATACACGTTTTTGTTGTGTTGATGACTGTTTTCTCCCCAGCATGAATTTCAGATTTTAATTCACCAATGCAAGGGACTTGTCCCTCTACTCTTCTCTCCACGATTGTCACAGATTTTATGGGTTATTTGCAATGCCATAGAAGAGGAATGGAGGAGACTTTTTCACAATGCCACTTTAGTGCTAAGGAACATTTCTCTGCTCTTAAACACTTCCCAATCTTTCTTGTATGCCACAGGAAATTTAGGGATGATCTTTATAGCCATAGATAGTCTACATACTTGAAAACATTTTTGCATTTGCCATAGTATCATTCATATTCCACAAATATTTCATGCAAGAATAAAAAAATATTTACTTTATGTGCACTCATGTTTATAGCAGCACAATTAATCCTGGAAACAGCCCAGATGCCCATTAGCTGAAGAATAGATAAAGGAGATTTGGTATGTTTACAGAATAGAGTATTATTCAGCTATAAAATGAGATATATTTGAGTTTTTTCTCAGTAAGTGGATACAAATAGAGAACATACTCTTAAGTGAAATAAAGGAAACCCACATGTGTAAACATTGTATTGTCTTTTTAGTGTGAGAACCTGAAAGAGAAAAATGGAATCTGATAGTGCAATACACACTGGGAAAAGGGAATGAATTTATTTAGAAGGAAAGAGCTACTGAGTTGAGAAGAACAGCAGGAGAGGCATTGGGGGAAAGAATTTACATATATCAAGATTGTTTGGATAACTGTATTGTGCATTTCTTCTGGTCTATGGAAAGAAGCAGTTAATGCTCTAATTCGCTTTGTCTCTTTTTTTCAATTGTTTGCACTTTTTCTCTTCTTAATTTCTTAATCATTGCTTTCTTTTTCTTTTTCTTCCAATTTCAAATGCATATATCTGGTGGTATGAATAACTGATTGGAAGACAACATTATGTATTACAACAAATACTGTGAAATCCATATTACTTTGTTAAGTGAAATTCTGTATCATTTATGATTTGTTTTAATTCTAATTTTTACTCTCTTGAAAACATTTTAAAATTTAAAGAAACAGCCTCTGTCATGTGTCCAAATAATGAATCCTAGGTCTCCTTTGTTCTTATATCGCCCCACGTATATCAGTGGTTTTCATCATTTTCAAATGTAATGACAGCAAATCCTTTCTGAGGAACTGTTAATCTTAGTTCTCACAACCTTTGGCTGGTCTGTAAAGACAGGTAGTTTTAATCTTCTTTTATCTTCTTTAAATTTACTATTTGATATACATATTTTCTTCCTAGACTGTCCCGGCTTAGCTCTTCACATTACAAAATACCTGCATCTTGAAGATATTATAACTTGATTTTTAAAAAATTTACTTACGAATATCAAAGTAAGTTTTAATTCAGAATCAATTTTTATATGAGTGACATAATTAAACTAGTAGAAGTATATGTGTGGAGCAAAAAATATTCTCAGTAAACATCGATGGCTGTAAACTATTCATTGATGTTTACATATTATCTTCTTAAGAAAGTAGGAAAAAAGTTCTTAATGTGATCAAGGGTGTTAATAATAGTATAGTGAAAACATATTTTGTCAAGCTTTGCACTATAGTATTTTAGGCAAGCTATCATTATGTTATTTTATCCATCTTCTACTTCGTATAATATTTAGCAACATCTCTCTTGTCTACTAGATATCAGTATCACCTTCCTTTCTCAGTGGAGGCGACCAGAAGTTATGACAGATATGCTAAGTTGGATGAGGTTTGTATGACAAGTAGAGACACTGATGATGAAGGATGATGTTAAACTTTACGAAGTGATGCATTTTATCATAGATCCTATGATACATTTGAATCACAATGTTATTGAGCATTCATAATTATTTTGGCATGGTTTTTCCCAGTAGGATATTTTTGTACGAAATGGCAGTCCAAGGATGATCCATGACAAATCTCTGTGGTTTTCCTTAAAATTGAAAATTCCTGTTTGTATCCTAAATTGATTATATCAAACTCTTGAAGGGGTTCCTTAGCAATCTGTGTTTAGCAAATTTTCCATATGCTTTTGAGTAATTCTGACCTCCCAGGAATATCACTCATATAAATCAATGAACTTTGAGTGCGTTATATTTTGAAATAAAGATAAAGGATGGGAACATATAGAAAACGGATTTAAAGAAATAATATGGAGGATATAGGGAAATTAAATTACTTATATATCCTATTAACTTCCCTACCAAGTTAGCCAGAGAAACATTCATATTTTTTCTAATGTAACTGTTTATCTAATCTCTTTTGTTTGCCACTCAGTGTTCATTTTAGTACTAATTCTATTGTCATGAACAAGTTGCTTTAGTTGTGGAAATATGTTTAGTTTCATGATGTAATTTAATATTCTTAAATATTTTAATTGTATGATTACCTCTTAGAAGATAAAGTCATTAAAAATAATTAAAACACGGTATGTTCCTTTAAACTCTGAAGTAAACTGTTCACAGGATGTATACATCTTGTGAAACTTTTGATCTACAGGTATAGTTCTATATTGAATTGAGAATGTATAAATTGCATACCTGATCATTTGATGTACTATTAGATTTTAGGAAGCATCAGTGAATTGTTTCTCTCACATTGAATCCATATTATTTATATAAGGAACCTCCTTTGCATTTAATAATATAAAAAACTTCATGGGGATAATATTTTCATAAATGTAGGTTATATATAGTTGCCATCTTCATGTTCATACTTAAGTATATGTCATTTAATTAAAAGGAAAAATGAAAGTATAAAACAATTAAAATATATAATAGTTGGCCAAGTACAGATTAAAAATTCTTATTATAAAACTTGAGAACAACTGTTCCTTTCTACTAGAAAAAATATTACTAAAGATGATAAAATAGTGCAACTGAAAAATAGTAATAAGAGATATTTATGTCTGTTTATATATAAATAATCTTAGTGCTGTGTTCCCAACTTAGTGCTGTGATTTCAGGTGGGATTTGGATAACAATGAGACAGTGGGAGGATCTTGATCAAGCTTCCAAATTTAAAACATAAGTATGTATTCACATAAGTACGTATTGATTGTCAAAATTATTAATTGTTTTTAGTATACACTATAACACAGTTCTTCAATAAAAACCCATAGGATAGATGGATGAAGTGATGAAAGGAAAGGGAGGAGGAGGGGTGAATCTAGGTATTTGTAAGAGACAATTCATTAGGGAATTCAGATCACATAGTTATACAGCACAAGATAGAGTTGCAGGAAAATTGCTACTGCAGTTGCCCAAGTCAGAAACAAGTGAACTATTTATGGAGGTTTTGTTTTCTTTGTTTTTGGTAGCAGTAGCTGAACTCAGGACCTTGCACTTTCCAAGCAGACACTTGTGCCACTGCGCTATATCCACACTTTGCAGAGCTCCCAGTGGGCATTAAAGCAAGTCTCTAATTAAAAGATGAGACGACCTTCAGTTTTGATGTCTAGGGAAAGAGTGGCTGTCAGACTCTAGGTCAAGTTGAAATAGAATGAAGAAAAGAACCAAACTCAACATTCTGCTTCCTGTAGGATGCCAGTCATTGAATAATACTGACTACACTGAGAGTGGAACTTTCCTATTCCTCACACAAACTCCTTGCCAGGCTCCACCAGAAATGGACCCCTGGACTAGAAATAATGCTTTACCAGCTATATCTGTATCTTTTAATACAGTTGACTACTAAAACTAAATATCACACAAACTTTTTTGACTCTTTGTAAACAGTAACATAAATATTTCATACAATATCTGCATTAAATGTCAGCAAAATAATATTCGATAAAAATAGACATTAAGTGAATCTCATGAATATCAATTATAGTTACTGATATTATTTTGATACACATTTGTTTTAATTGGGAAAAGCTCATTTTCTTTCAATTTGATGCTACTTGCTTTGGTTTTATAAGAAAGCAGTTGAATATAAATTTGTGCCATGGTGAATAAAACAAACCTGTATTTGAATATGCATGAGGAGCCTTTAAGAAGTACTGACCAAGTTGATTTCAGTTCAGTGTGCTCTGACGGAAAGATGTATTTCATCATTGGAAACTACATGTCGTTGTAAATTCGAGTAGAGCAAGCAGAAACATTCACACTTGCCTTCCTTGACATTATCTAGATATCTGGAGAGGTTAGCTGTCACAGATTGATCTCGTACCTCCTGCCTGTCACCTCATAGATGTTTGAGAAAAGCAGACATTTCAGAAGGCACCTGCATGTTTCAGATTTACCAAGCTAAAAATTCCTTGTTATTTTTAGTCAAGTGATGCTTCAATCTGAGGCAGAGTTAATAACTAACTAAATATCTGTGAAAATATTTTACCTTATTTTGACCTTTACATTTTCTGTTTTTCTTTCTCAACGTTGGCATTGATGTAAGAATCCCTTACCAGGTACCAACTAGTTTCTCACTGATATCTAAGAATACAGAGTTCATCTCTATCGAATGTAGCCATGAAATGTTGACCGGGTTTCTTACTCACAGGTAGATATTTGGGTGTGAAAATTCTGCCAAGAACTGCTACTAAAATATATTTATTTAATGGTGTATAACGT
The DNA here is from genome assembly GCA_004027025.1 of Myocastor coypus. Taxonomy (NCBI): domain Eukaryota; kingdom Metazoa; phylum Chordata; class Mammalia; order Rodentia; family Myocastoridae; genus Myocastor; species Myocastor coypus. Next base: position 5,056 of record PVJA010027567.1, on the reverse strand, counting down.
TTCTGAGAAAATTTATACATAAAGTAAGATATATATATATCTTACTTTATATATATATATACATATATATATATATGTATATATATATAATTCCCTAATTACAGTAGTGAAGAATTTAGATAGTGAAGTTCTCAAAGGTAAAATCTTACCATTTGTCTATTTCCTTTATAGATAATGTGAATATCATGTTGTATTCCACAATGCGCATGTTGCTAACACTTAGGTAACTGATAATTATATATTTTATAATAAAATTGATGCTCTTGAAAGATGGCTAATATTCTCTGTACTATGGCTTTAATAGTGTACTCTGTACTATGGCTTTAAGTTATCCCTGGATTTCCATAACAAAACATATAAATTTAAGTATATACTCTTTAGTCTGATTTTTATACCATTACAAAAACTTACTCTTACTTTTCTAATCTCCTAACAAAAGACCTGATAAACTTTCATAGCACATCAAAAAGTATATTATATCCTTAGTTTTTGCTTATTTTTTCTTACATGTTTTGACATGTTTACCACATAAGTCTTATTTTCACTTGTTCTATATAGTGTAATGTTTCTTTGTAAATTTATTTTATGTATATCACATAACTTTCATTTCTCTAGTGTTACTTCCATCTGTTAAGTTGGCGTGACTTCTGTATTTCTCCCCTTATATTAATCATTGTGCATGACTTTAATAGTCAGTTTCTCTCTCATAGACTGTAAGATCCCAGGGTTTGAGACCATGATTTTCTACAACCAAATTCAGAGTGTCTGAGCTAAACCTGACCATATCAGTAATAGGAACATTTATAAATGGTTGAATAAATCATTCCTGAAAAGAATCCCTGAAGTCAGTTTGTATTATACTTCATAGAGTAGAGAATTGAATGTGAAGACTATGACTATTTAATCCATGGTAATATCCTGGCAAGAGCCAAACTAATCTTAGATGTGATCCAAAATATCTTGCTACAAAGAGCCATATGGCAAGAGCTATATCTCTCATTTTTTTCTCAGCCAAAATTTTTACAAGAAAAAAGTTAAGCCTTTGAATTATAAAATTATGTGCAAGAAAAATAGCAGGCATTTTCTACAATCTAAGGTTAACCTCATTGTCACTAACTTGAGCATTACCTTTTACTCTGCTTATGTCCTGTTTAGCATTGGACTCATCTAATTTTGTCCTGACAATTTCTTAAAATATTTCTCTCCTCTTCTTTAAAGTTCAATTGTCCTGAGGATTGTAATATTAATGGTTTTGAATTTCATTTGGATTTCAGAATAAATTTTCCCTTGAGTTTAGAGAATAATACTTGCCCTCAATTACTTCTTGTTTTATCTTAACACCAAGGAATTAAAATTTAAATATTAACTATGTATAGCCACTTTGGGAAGCCTTGAGAAGGATCTACAAATATTTGAAGTTTAAAGAATAATATTTTGGACCTATCAAATGTCGCCTATAATAAGCATGAAGTAGGAACTAATGCTTAAGAAAATGAGAAAGGGAATAAGAAGTAATGTACTCTTTAAGGTCCTTGTAGGTATTTCCATGTCTGTCACTGAAACACAGCATGTAAGTGGCAGAAGTTCAAATCATTGCAGGCCTGAACATTGGGTAAGCAGCATCCTCCAGATATGGTGACATAAACTAAATTCAATCATATTATTTTCATTATATTCTACCCAACCAACAAGTTATTTCCATCTGAACTTGCATCTCTGATACACCCTAAAGAAACCACTATTTGGAGTCAGGAAAATAGCTTAGTAGAATATGCGCTCACCTGGCAAGCACAAGGGCCTTAGTTCAATCCCTGGCCCTGAAAAGAGAAAAAGACACTGTGTTCTTTTGCCCCTATTTGTAAAGATTCATTTAAAAATACTGAGCAGGTTTAGACATTACAAGTCATTGGAACTGGGGAGATAGCTCCGAGGCACAAGTGCCTGCTGGGCAAGTGCAAGGTCGTGAGTTCGAACCCTGGTCCCACAAAAACAAAAAAAAACAAAAAACAAACAAAAAAAAAAACAAGTCATCGTGAAAAGTTTCAGGCCAAGCAAAATGTAACTAAAGTTTGTTAAATTTATATCAAGCACGGTTTAAAAAATATAGCTCCTTTAATTAGATATCTGATTTTTCTAAATGATATGGATTTAATAGATGCAAAGAAAATTCAGATTAGTCCTACAAGCTGTGTGAAAGAATGTTTTGTGGCCTTTTAATTTACATATTTCGGGGCCCGGCAGGATGGCTCAGTGGTCTAAAGCACCTCCAGGTGGCTGCAGGGACCAGGGTTCGATCCCCGGCACAACATGCTGTGCCAGCCCTGCCCTCAGGGCAGGCTGAACCGGCCATAAAAATAAATAAACAAACAAACAAAAGTTCTGAAATAATTTACATATTTTAATCCCCCTTGCATATACCTATGATATGCTAAATGGTCATGTTAATAATAAAAATTATCAAGATTTTCGGATACTTATTTTATTGTGAAAGGCATAGTTCGTTAAAAATGTTTATTGCATATGAGATATTTCTGTCCTACATCATAACCTTATGAGTTATAAGGTAATATTTCAAAATTGTATATATGAGTAACTTCAATTTGGGGATGATTTTACTGTGCAATATAGGGAATATTAAAATATATATCTTGTATAGTCTATGTTTTCTTAAAATGAGTGAATCTATATTAGGATATTTTTTCAAATAGTTTTTGAGGGTCCCAAACATTATCTTCCTTAAACAATCAAAATATCACAATTTCCTATAAAACTCCACTCACTAGTGATAATTATCTTTTATTTTTTGCAGAACTGGGGATTGAACTCAGGGCTTGCACTTTCCAGGTAGTGATAATTATCAATGTGATTTTATTATGTATCAGTCACTTTGTTAAGTGATTTAAATCTATTACATCATTTGGTTTTCAGTTGAATTTTGAGAGTTTCTTGTATTTTCACTTCAGTTTTGTATATCAAAAATCTAAGCTTGGAACATGTCATGCTAATGTCCAGGAGCTGAAGTATGCATAATATTGAAAGCACAGAGCTTAAAATATAAAAAATTTAGGATTCATTTGTTTACATATGTATCATCTTAGAAGTTATGAACTATGGCAGTGCAGAAATCTGGAACTAGTAGTATTTAATCAATTATATCCTTCAGAATCTTCTAAAGACTAACCTGCACTAGGTTCCATTCATAATTTTGTCCCTGAACTATAGCTAATATTTTTCTATTGTAGGCTTTTTTTTTTATTCTAAAAGCTATACCTTTGTAGCCATAATGCACGTTAAAAGATACACTCTGAAAAAGTCTCTCCTTTTCCTAATATGCTCTGATTATATGTTTTAGTAACAAATTTTATAAATGAACATAATCTCAATTTTTGTAACATTCTGTAATGCTGCAGTTAAAGATCAGGTTCTTGGCATAGATAAAGTAATCTTTTTTTCCATGACCAGATGGATCCATCCTTACTTGTGGGCAACTGAAGTGTGCTAGAGTTATTGGGCTGCTCCTGGCTCTGTGTGTTTGCAAAAGTACAATAAGAATTGTGTATATTGTGGGTAATTCAAGAAATCTTAATGTTATCTGGCTTCTGACCTAGTGGAAAGGAAGTCTCTGATTTGTTAAATACATCACTGTTACGAAAAATGAACTGTTCTCTTGTAGAATAACACTCAAACTTTTGACATGGAATTATCTTTTAATTCATATTGGTACAAAATCTTTTAAATGCGAATGCTCACCATATTTAGAAAGTAAAATCATAGGTGATTCTCTTATTTAGTTTTGATAATGATTAAAAGAGAAAATTCACACAAATATGGTTTTGGTGATTATCTTAGTTTTGTAAAATGTATAATGTTTATGCTTATTATTAATAAAGTGGAAGTAAATTCATTGGAAAGAACTTTTTCAATATATTTTATTAGATGCTGCTTCAGATTCAGAAAACCTACATAGGTTATCATTTCACACATTTGGAATAAAATGTAAGGGTTACTACGTTAATTTCTTTTCTACTCTTTTAAAACTTTTGTTCCTTTCATGAATTATCAACACATTATCTCAAAGATAAAAGGGACAAAGAAAAGTAGCAGTGAATATAAAAACTAAATTGTTTACAAATCATTGGCCCAGAAATAAAATGTATACTTTGTGACAAAAATAGTGGTCAGGAGTTGGAAAAAACTATAAATATCTGATCATTTCATTCAGCACCAAAACTGAAATGGTTCTACAGAGAATTGGTATAAATTCCTGAAAATAGACCAATATCTGATTCATCCTGTGTACATAAGTGTATGGTTTTACTATTGATATGTTTTCTGCTTTGTCTGCTTCCAGAACCTTCAAAAGGTTCAGCATATTGATTATAGCACAATGTAACGCTAAAATTATGTTTGGAATACATGTCACTCTTGAATTTTTGATATGTACTGCTCCTGATGTAACTCAGTTACTGTCATTCTCTCAAGAGTAGTACTTGAAAATAAGAGACTGGGCCAAAAACCATATTCTTGACAGGCTACAATTTTGTATCTCCTTGAATTTCCAAATATCTGTGTCAAAATTGTGTAACTGCTTATATCACATTGTATGGAAAGTTATCAGAATATCAATGATGGTCAGAAAATATCATTTCTAAGCTAAGTCAAAGATATTTGATACTCAGAAAGCCAGTGATGATAAGCCTAGTACCTATGTTATAGAGTAATAGTATCACAAAGCTGTTCTGCTGGAGGGTTGAGAATGTAAGTTAACAGACCAAAAATTGGAGAAAAAGAAGGGCTATAAGGATAGCCAATATTTTGGCCCTAGCCCTTCAAGGTCAATAAAGACCCAGGATATAAGAGAACCTGTGCTGTACTATCCTATAACTCAGAGGTGTCCCAAATTTCCTGGTCAAGGAGATTATGGGACCTCAGAAGAAAGGGATGAATGAACTGCAGTGGTTCTAAGGAGAGTCACCCAGAAAAAAACATTCTCTCAGGCTTTCACAGAAAGCAAAATGGCCAAGCAATGGCCGTGACTCGTCCCGAAGGCTGACAC
>PVJA010027566.1:0-28461 GCA_004027025.1 Myocastor coypus | reverse complement strand
TCCTTCAGGTCTTCTACATATTTGTAGTATGAAGATCCATCAGAGCATTCATGAACTGGTGCTAATGAACAAGAGTTTATTAATTTTACATTCAGAATCACCATGTTTCATACCTGATGTGGACATTATCCTGAATACCAATCTTGTATTACTTAAAATAGTACCATACATCAAGCATGAATAACTTCTTAGGTTTTCTTTTCTTCCAAGTTCTTGACCCTCATCTTATGACCAAAAGTTGTATATCTCATTGAAACTATTCCATATGATCTATTTCTTTCCTATATTCCACTACCAGGGAATTCATCATTTTTCTGTTCTCCACCAATTTTTTTATCAATGCCTTCTTTAGTAGTACTGATGTTTCTCTTTATACTTATCCATTCTCTCTCTAGTTAAGACATTATTTTTGCTCTGCTCTTCTCTGTACCTTTCTGTAGTTGTTCTCCTACTTTCGACGCTATTGATTTACAGAGGTCTTTTTTAACTTCAGAGGTTATTTCTGCTCTGGTTTCCTCCATACTTTTCTGAAGTTGTTTTTCCAGTTCAGAGTCTATTTTTTCATACATTTGTGTTTTTACTTCACATGTTATCTCTGACCTGAGTTGCTCTATGCATTTCTGTACTTGCTTTCAACCCTGGCTGCTACTGATTCAGAGATTTCATCTGCATGATTCCCATTTTCTTCCATGTGAGTGTTTCCTTTATTTGTTTTGTGTGGACTTGGGGCCTGAGATTAGATGTTGTTCCTTGTCTTTATCACTGTTGTTAATAGCAATGATCTCTGAAGTTTGGTGAACTTATACAGTTAACACCTACGGAAAATTGGGGTCCACCAAGCTTGTTCCCCTCCAGACATGACTGGCTGCTAGTCGAAACTCAGGCAGCTGTCACCTCGAGGCCCTATGGGTCAAGACAGTGGTTGGCCATGTGGGGATGGCGGGTGGCCATGTGTGGTATATGGATGTAGTCTGGGTTTGGGCAGTTGTCGAGTTGGGGGATATATTTGGGCTGAGAGTGTTCTTACTTCGCCGATGTGAGCCCTGGTCAGGAAGGTGGGTGGAATCTGAGCTCGGGTTGCTGATTAGTCAGCAAACAGACCAGGGTTGAGTCTGCTGGTTGGCCCAGTCACGATGCCATCGGGGTCTGGGCTGGAGTTCAGGGGTGATGGGTCAGGTCAGGCAGCTGTATTTTGGTGCAGGCATCCAGTGGCCAGTCAAAATGGCTGTGAGCCTGCGGCTGATGGTCTAGTCTGGGAGGTGGGGTTCGATCCAGGCACCGCACGCCCAGTTGAAATCTCAAATTATTATTGTTTTCAAATAACAAATTATCCTACTTATATAGAGAAAAGACATAGCTATGTATTTTGAGCCCCCCACAAGAGGAAGCTTTCAAGGCGATGTATCCAGTTGACTCTTGATCACTTTCTTCATTTTTACCCCATATACAATGCTCGTTGAATTACCTCTTATAGCACATTAAACATATCATTGCACATGCTTCTCTCCATTATAGTTTCTAGTGAATTTTTAGCTGTAATAATGTATTGCTTTACTCTGAGTATCACGAATATCTTTTTTGTTATTAGTTATAAGTAGTTTGAGTAGGGCTTGACTATTAGTATTTTGCTTTTTTTTTCCTTTGCCTCTCATCTTCTACTTTAATATTAACAAGTGCTTTAAACGAAGTACCTAGATCATCTTTTGTATCTATTTTTATCCCCTGATACACTGGTGTTACAAACCTGACTAACAGGATAGCTTCCTGATGACTGCAATTGTTTTTAAGTCTAGTCTGTCCTTTCAAGTAATGTTCATAATTGTTTGTAGCAAAAATGATTTCTCTAACAATTCTACTCCATGAAATGGAAATTATCCCTGTTGTTTTTATTATATTCACATTTGTAAATTATTTTATTTTTTAAATGTTTGTCTGCTTTGGTTTAACTTTCAGTATTGTTACATAAGAGCTTTATTATCTTGGGAAGAATATACAATTTTTCTAGGCTTTTACTTTTTATCAATAAGAATAGAATTGAAAAAACAGAATTAGATAAACATTTACTTTATATTGTTGCTACAAGTAATGCATGATATTTACAAAGTGTTAAAATTTCCTGAAAATGATCAGTGTCATTACAGTAGTCTTTAGTTAAGTTATATTTGAAAACTATTTTAAAGTAGTTAATTGATTTCTTAAATATTTTATAGGTACAGAAATAGTATGCACATGATGGAGTGAAACTCAAGAAAGGGTGCAAAGCTACCACAACATAATTTTTAAAGAAGGTGCTATTTTTTTTTTTTGTCTTTTTGAGACAGGGTCTGGCTATGCAGTTGAGGCTGGTCCTGAGCTCACTTTTGTAGCCCAGGCTGGTCTTGAACTTGCACCGATCCTCCTGCCTCAGCCTCCCAAGTGCTGGGATTACAGGCGTGCGCCACCACGCCCGGCAAAGAAGGTGCTATTTTTGAGGAAGGAGATCAGTTGTACAGATAAGTATTCACTGAAATGTTATAGAATTGGTGTCAAACTGGATAGTATTTGGACAGAATTTTCAAAAGAGGAGATCATAAGTATAAATATATCAGATGAAGAAAACAGAGTGAATAAAAGTGAAACCACAAAATTGAAAGATGAAAAATGTTTTGGTTTGGCAAGAACATGAAGCACAAATATTAAAGCAATACACAGATAGCAAGAAAGTGTTTAAAATCATCCTGATGCCAAAAACACATTTGTTCTTAATTCAGTAGGTAAAACAGACATTTAGTGATTTAAATGTCTAACAGTATTGAGAAACTTTTGTAAATTATAGACCTTCCAGTCAATTCACTGTTAGTCAAACATTAGATTAGGTAATTCAGAGATCATGTGGCAATATGACAAATGCTTATGAGAAGCAGGTAAAAACAATAAAAACCTGTGGAAACGAAGTAAAATATGATAAAATGCATTGTTTTTAGAGATGGTAGTATTTTTTATTTTTATTACTAAACGTAGCATTACATACTGATTTTATTCATTGTGGGAAATTGGTTGATATATGTAACATATCTCAAATTTTTCCTTCATCTTAATGGTGGTAGTGTTTTTTTTTTCTTTTTTATGATTCATATTTGCAGAATGAATAAAATAAAGGATTATTGAATAATTAGAGCTGTTTTAGGAGAGCTTATATATCTAAGAGACAAAAAGTAAATTACCCAATTCTGTAAATAAAATCCATTCAGATCATATGACACCCTAAAAGAAATTGTCATAGGGAAACTGACTGTATGACTTACATCAGATGTTTGACTATATAAGAATATTTCATACAAGAACCAGCACAAGGCAAAAGGACAGGAAAATATCAAGGTTTTTTCCAAAGGTACATTTTTAGAAAAATAAATGCGAAAGGCAGATTTACAAAAAAATTGAAGAAGTGTGTTTGATACAGTAGGCAGTACATGAAAATCATTCTTTCTTGTAAGTTCAGAGGCAGGGATGATGCAAGAATTGTGATTCAGTTATGTCAGTTAGAAATAAGCATACCAGTAAAAGGACTCTTTGTTGTGGCCTCACCTCAGCCCACTCTGGAGACAGGGCTGGCACAGCATGTGGTGTGGGGATTGAAGCCCAGTCCCTGTGCTCTGCCTAAGCTTATCTACACAGGCACTTTAGATGGCGATCTATCTCACCAATCCAAACAAGGACATTTCTTAAACTAGGAAAATTTAGAGGACATAAGTCAGTAGAAAAAACAAGAAAATGAAAATAAATGATATTGTAGACAATTTGGTAATTGAAGATGTAAAATTATTTGATCTTTTATAGGGTTAATCATAATGATACATGAATTTTTTTGTACCAATTTATCTCATTATATTTCATCATGGATTACAACTTTTTAAAAGACTATCGTGTTTTGTCTTATCTACATGCTTTACATCACATGCTAATTTTAATTAATTATTTTCCCAGTTTCTCATCACTTATTCTATTTAAGCCACAATGATCTCCTTAGATGATCCACCTATCACAAGCAATCTTGTCCCATTTGCTAGTCATTTCCCTAAAAGGTTGATTCCCAAGAGCTTAATTCCTCCCTTCCTTCAAGTCTGTGTTAAAATGTCACCTGGCCTAACAATGCTATACCAAAGATGCATTATCATCCTCTTATCTTACAGGGATTATTTTTATTTTGCAGTATTAGGGGATGAAGCCAGGCCCCTATGGATACTAGAAAAGTGTTTTTTTTTTTTTTTTCACTGAGCTTTGTTCTATTCCCATAACTTCATTTTTATTCAGAATAAATTTAACTATGTAAAATTACCTTCTGAATTATGCACTTATTGCCAGACTTTAGTACAATGTAAGGAGCATACAGACTGAATTGAAAAATATGGTGTTTAAAGCTATAAAAGTGATTAGTCAATATTAGATGCTAATAAATAAAATAATCATGTTAATGCTGTAAGATGAACAAAAAAGTTAATGGCCTCATGATCCTCTTCCCCCCATTATATGAACAAAGAATCAGAGGTTGGAATACATAAGTGAATTTTCCAAATTCAGACAGGTTGTGACTGATGGGATTTGTTGCAAAACCAAATCCTTTGACTACGTATTTAATTAATGCAACAGTTGAACAAAAAAGAAAAGCTTAACTTTGAAGACATAAGCAAAGCAGCTACCTAAAGAAGACATATTTTAAAGTATCTTACATAAAGAATCCATACTTAGAAGAAACAGATTTATTTATTTATTTATTTATTTTGGTTGAGAAATCTAGGAATGTAAATCATGGGAATGATTTTCAATAGAATGGAAAGACAAACTAGAGAAGAGACAGTGTAAGTAAATGATGGGGAGCTGTTGTCATTCAAGTACCTTAAATGTAAATTGCAAATAATAATGAAATGGCTAGACTTAGTCTAAGCAATGGGTGAAATGGTTAATCAAACACAGAGAAACAAACAATATGTTCTTTGGAGTATGAGAGTAAAGTTATCAAGCCATTAGGAAGAGGACTACATGTGTTTGGACACCAAACAAGGTAGTATAATTCTATGACACAGCAATGCAAATAAAGATATATTTTTAAAAATGAACGAGTGGAACTTGGTGTCCGATTGACTACTGATATTAAATGATTGACAAAAGTTCTTATTGTGTGGACTAAAGAATATAATATTTATGTTATCAAGATCCAAAAATTTTAAGCAACATTTACTGTCATATTTCTAAAAGAGTTATATGCTGAATATTATGTTCAACTCTTAAATCATAGGTGCAAGCCGGGCGTGGTGGCACACGGCTGTAATCCCAGCACTCTGGAGGCTGAGGCAGGAGGATCAGTGCGAGTTCGAGACCAGCCTGAGATACAAAACTGAGCTCAAGGCCAGCCTGAACTGCATAGTGAGACCCTGTCTCAAAAAAAAAAAAAAAGACAAAAAATAAATAAATATATCGTAGTTGCAACTTTACACCACATGAAATTCAAGCACCAAAGAGAAGAGAATTAGACATGCATATACTTTTTTGGACATTACAACAGAGTAATTTTGTATTTCCACTTTGGAGGGAAATAATGTTAAAAACGGAGGTAAAAATTTCATTTATAGTGCCTCAATTTTATAAATGGAGAAGCAAATTTCAAACAGAAGACAAGGTAGCTACCGAAAATTAATATTCACTAATGTTACTAAAGTCATTTAATTTAATTAAAAGATGCAAAAATACTTGATAATGTAAACTATTCCCCAAACAGAATTTTATTTTATATTTTCTTGAGATTTAAAGCTCAGAGTAGAAGATAGCAATGGGTAACAGTAAAATTATGCTTGGAATTCCTCTCATCGTTGTCTTTCAGATTTCTGCTACTTCTAATGTAACTTCAATTATTACTATGCTCTCTCTCAAATAAATGATTGGTTTTCAAGATGAAAAAAGATTTGATGATATAAATATGTGATACAACAACTATTGTTAATTTGCTATTCTTATTTTGATAATATGTATTGTATATATTGTTTTATATTAATATTCCTGTTTTTGTTCTTACTATTTATTTTTGCTTTTGTTTTCATTTTTACATTTTAATGTAAAATAATTTTGTTTTCAAAAGTTCAGAACAAAACACACAAATCATGACAAAATCACATGTTTTAGAACCATTTAACAAGTCTCCAGAAAATTTACTTGGATTTATAATTTAAAATACCTTATTATAAGTCTTTTCTTGAAATACACTACATAGTAAATTGTTTATATCTGTATTAATAGTAGAAAACTAATTACATAAGGTGCCTGTAAGATTATTTGTACTAAACTGTCTTGTTATTTATAGCATGCTTTTGTTTTTGTTTTTGTTTTTTTTTACCAGTGAGAGGTAACATATTTTTCAAAGAGGAGAGTAAAAACAAAGAAAACATTCAGCCAAACGTAATTAAACCAACAATGGACATAGTATTTTTCCACAAACAAAAATACAAGCAATACACTAAAGATTACAAGGCACTGAGCTAGAGTAAACATGTCTACAGTTATCGAAGAAAACTTAGTTTTTATTTGTGATCCAAGGCAGTTTAGCAATCTTAGAGGGATATGTAATGGTAGATAGGACAAATAAAACTTCATGCCAGGGACTGAACACCAGTCCCTGTGTCTGCATAAGCAGGTACTTTAATTTGCTAATCCATCTGGCTAGCTCTTAAATGTCCTTTTTGCATACAGCATATGATTAGTTCTTGTCTCTCTACCCACTTTGTCAGTCTGTTACTCCTGACTGGCGAGTTTAGGTCACTGACATTACTAGCTATGACTGACATGCATTGCTTATCTTTGTTACACTATTTCCCTCCTGTTGGTTTCCTAAATTTTACCCTTCATTTAATACCTTGCACTGCTGATGTTTTGGTTTTATTCTTGTTCTTAGAAATAAGTCATTTTCATCTCTGTCTAGAATATACGTTGTAGGGTTAGATTGCTGATTATAAATTATTATGGAAATATCTTAATTGTCCATTGATTTTGAAAGATATTTCTGCAGGGTACCTCAACATGGACTGAAAGCTATTTTTCTTCAGCATTTGAATTGCTTTACTCCAACTTGTTTTCCACTTGGTGGTGTGTGTTGAGAAGTCTGCGATAGTTCCGATGGGCTTTCTCTTACAGGTGAACAGTTTCTTTTCTCTAACAGTTTTTAATGAATTTATTATGGGGTGTACAGGCTCTCAGTACACAGAACGGACCCATAGTGATCCCCATTTTCAGCTTTCCAAGCACTGGGATTACAGAAGCATGCCATGGTGCCAAGTTTCAATCATTGTCTCAGTGCACCCCAAGGGCGAGTCTGGCATGGCATGCTGGGAAGTGAATGTTGCTACCTGCATCTGCCTAAGCAGGCACTTCCATCTGCTGACCTATCAGGCCAGCACTTACACAGCATTTTTGAGTACCTGACAGATTATTTATCTCAATATCCTTTTGTATTATTTTTTATTCTGTTGCTATCATTTTAGGAAGCTTCAGTTTTGACTATAGATTTTATCAATCTCTTTCAGTTCTAAGCCTGCACTGGGTGAGATTGCAGTCTTACTGTATTTTGCTTCTGTTTCTTATCATTTTCTGTTTTGTCTTTTTATTTTATTTATTTTTCATTCTGATACTTACCTATTTTATCAAATAATGCTTTAGCAGTAGTATTGAGCTTTTCTTATAGGATATCTCTTCTTAAGGGATATTGTATTAATGTAGATGGCTTTTTATAGCTATCTTAACACACTGCCTTCCTAGTTCATGAAAAAATGTAGAAATACTATTTGACTCATCTTCTAATCCTTTAGTACTGGGCTGTGGTGATGATTATGACCTCATAAAATCTCATTTTTGTCATCCAGGGCAGAGAATCTCTTTATAACAAGTATTTCATCCTTGATTATGTACTACATTCAGTAATAACAATACTTTAAAGTACAACTTTGCTAGTCATAAGCTATGTTAACCATTAGTCTATTACCTCCGACCACAGGAGCAAACTGTAAAATCATGTAACAAAATCAGTCAAGTACTATCAATTTATATACAGTGATTTTCTTCTTAATGAAGTGCTTCTACAAGTGGTTTTAAGATGGGTGGGGAAGAAGGCTAAAATGATGAGTGAGATTTAAAAAAAAGTACTATCAAGCCTGGAGATTAAGTGATGATCAGGCAGGTTTTGGGAAACTGAATGATACAGGAAAGAATGAATAGAGTATGAAGTAGTATTCTGAAATGGCAGAGAAAATCTTTACTCATTTGAAAATTTCAATTAAAAAGTAGTTGAGGAAAAAGAGAGGATGAATAGAACAGAAGGGAAAGGTAAGAACACAACACTGAAGGAAGGACGGAAGGAAGAAAAGGAGAATGAAGAAGAAAAAAATGAAAGGAACGTAAAAGGAGACCATAAAAAAAGAAAAATTTAAAAATTGCCCAAATGCAAAAGTAACTACAGAATAGAAAACAACACGACATCCAACGAGATGGGAAAGGTTAGATCCAATCAAAAAAGGGAGAATAAAAGTAGTAAAATACTTATGGTATTTACAATTCTGTGGGAGTTTCCATATTCAATCCCAGAAATATGCTGTTTATGGAGTAGATCCTGTGAACTGGATGCTGGGGTAGTGAATGGTCTGATGATGGAGTTCAATAGAATAAAACTGCTGTCTTCTTGTTGCTGCTGAAGAAACTACCATATTGTTGGGGTTGCTAATTACTCTGCCTGCTAAATGTGTATGTGCACCTGTCTTCCCTAGGGCTGACTGTTGTCCTGGGTCTCAAGTCTTGGGGCTCTGGTGGGTGCACCTATCAGTGACATGTTTCCTTAAATTCATCTCACAGACCCTGCTGTCCTACGTGCAATGGAGGAATTACACAGAGAGAACTGGCACCCCTCTTGCAGGGCCTGCTCTTCCTGAGATAATGGAGGCATCATATAGCATGAACTCAAACTTCTCTCTCAGGCCTCACTGTCCTGGTAACAGTGGAAGGAGTGCAGGGGGAACTTATGTCGTGTGTTCTTTATAGACCCTTAATGATAGTCTCCTATGGAAGGAACAGCTGGTAAAGCATTTTCCCATTCTACAGGTTTTATATACACTCTAGTAATTTATTCCTTTACTAGTCAGATTTTTAATTTGATGAAATATTTGAATTTTATTATTTCTTGTCTCACTGTAGTTCTATGTAGAAAATATTATCCTGAACGTATAACTTCGAGTGATTTACTCATTTTGCTTTTTTAGTTAGGTACAATTTTTCTTCTGTTTAGAGCTTTAATCCATGTTTTCATTTAATACTTGGTAAAAAACATGAGTTCACTTTCGATATTCCTCAAACAGATATTCATTTAGCTTTCTCAACAACATTTGTTTTTTTGTCATACTGGCACTTTATTTACTTTCAAATGAATAAATATTATCATTCCAAAAGCTATAAAATAACTTACAATGCAAAAATGTTCTCCACTTCTTTCTATTCTTATAGACTTAATATAAATGTATATTCTTATCATTTCTTATTTTTTACCATATATTCTCATTTAATATATTTGATTTTCATAAGAAAGTAATGGAAAAGGAAAATACATAAATACAAAGAGAAAGAGAAATAAAAGAAAGCATCACAGACAAATGAAGAAGAGATTCCAAGTAATCCACAACTTATATTAGCTAGTAATTATCACTGGAGCAACAGATATATTCAACTGGCAAATGAACAACTTGTAAAATACACTCTTCCCACTAAGGCATATCAAATCTTAGCTTCAGCAAATCAAAGCAAACCCCAAACAATTAAATCATAATGAATCTGGGAGAAGGAAATGACAATTGGGTCAGTAGAAATCCTAGGATTTCCATCTCCTATGAGCACCACGTCATTATTAAGGTTTTAGGTATTGGACGTCACGTAAAGGATTGTGTGCAAAAACTTTCAAACAATGTGAATTTATACAATATAAAAATTATTCATGAAAATCTTTTTTTACATAGAAATCTTTTATGTAGGGTCCCAAAATTCAAAGTCCCAATCCAGAAAATAGGTATCCAAGATGAACACACATTTCTCAGGGGAAGAAATTCAACAAGCTTATAAATACATGAAGGAATGCTCCACATCGCTAGCCATCTGTGAAAGGCAAATTTAAACAACACTTAGATACCATCTCATACCAGAAAGAATGGCTATCATAAAGAAATGAACCAACAGCAAATGTTGGAGAAACTCTGAGGAAAAAGGAACACTTCTCCACCGTTGATGGGTGTGCAGGGTGGTGCAACCATTATGGAAAGCAGTGTGGAGACTCCTTAAAAAACTAGAACTAGAAATCCCATTCAATCCACCTATCCCCCTACCGGGAATTTTCCTAGAAGAACTGAAATCATCATATCATAGTGATATCTGTGCACCTATGTTTACAGCACCGCAATTTGTGATAGTCAAATCATGGAAACAACTGAAATGCCCATCATATGAAGAAAGGTTGAAAAAGATGTGGTATTTTTATACAATAGAATATTACTTGGCTATAAAGAATGATAAACTAGAAGACTTCATTTATAACTAGATGTATCTTGAAGATATACTCACAAGTGAAGTAAACCAATCGCTTGTCGGCCTTTTGGCTAAGATCAAGTGTGAAGTAAACCAAACCTACATGTGTGAATATCATATAGTCTCCTTAGTGTAAGAACTCAAAAGAAGAAATAAAAATGGAAAGGCATAATACAGCTAGATGGAAATCAAGAACTTAAGGATTAAACAATGAAGAGATAGCAAGCAGAAAAGTAAAGAAACCAGCCACAGACAAAACCATTAACTTATTTACAGAGGATGAATTAGACAATGGTCCTAAGAATCTCCAGGAAAGTTTTGACACTCAGAGTAGCAATGTGTAAGACTAAAACCATGCTTGAAACGCTTGTCATTCTTGTCTTTTAGAAGTGTGCTACTTGTAATGTACTGTCAATTATTGCTATACTCTCTCTCTCTCAAGTAAATGTTTGTTCTAAAAAACAAAAAACGGTAATTAAAGAGAATATGAGACAAAGGATTACCCTGCTACAGTTTTATATATGCATACATTTCTAAATTTCTATGTAAAAAATTGTAACAATTTTTAACCACATTCTATAGGGAGTTACTAGAATATCAGTGTTTGATGGAAAACAAAGGTTCCATGATAAGTTTAAGGCATTTAATATTCAGAAAGACAGTGATGTTAAGCTCAAGTATCTATGTTATAGAATAATAATACCACTAAGCTTCTCTTCTGCAGGGTTACGAACTTAGGTTTATAGACCACAAAATTTTAGAAAAAGAAGTGCTATATACGTAGTCACTATTTTGACACTAAACATTCAAGGTCAAAGAAGACATTCAATATAAGAGAACTGGTACTGTAATATACTATAATTCAGTGGTGTCCCAAATTTTCTATACAAGAAGCTTATGGAGCCACAGAGGAAGGGGATCAACAATGTGTAATGTACACAAGAAGAGTCACCTAGAGAGAAAACATTCTCTCAGGCTTTCACAGAGAGCAAAATGGTCAAGCAATGGCCATGACTTATCTAGATGTCTGACACTGGACAAAAGATCTACAAAATGCTGTACATGGTTTAAAGGCAAATCCTGAGGGGATTTGACTGACCTTGTCAGATGCAAAAGTTACATGGTTTGTTATGTAGGTTGTCCCTTAGCTTGGCCTTAACCACTCAGCAGAAAAGTTTAACCATGAAGCATAAAATGTAATTCCAGATTAATATGTTGAGCTGTAAAAGGCTCAAGGCAAAAGGTTCTAACATTGCCAATTCTGCTGATAATCCATTACTATTATGGAATATTGGACTATGTATATAACTCCTTTCTGTTAGGTCAATGGGAAGAAATATTAGTACCAATAGTGTCTAGAAAATTTATCATGTCTGCATCTTGTACTTTGCACAACTTCTGTGAAGACAATAATGTGCATTGTATTAATAAAAACAAAATAAAACAAAAACATTTGTTGAGCAAGCATTTTTCCTTCTAAATATTTTCTCCGTTTTACCAATATCAAATAGGTGGATGCGTGGAGGACCATCGTGATGTCTCTCCAAAAAAGAAAATATTTTTCTCAATTTTGACTCACCCCTACTTTATATCCACATACTATTATACAGAGAGCTGGCTAGAAAATTGATCTATACCCTTAGCAATACAAATAGGTTTGGCTGAGGCATTGATATGTAACATTTGAAATGAGGTGAGCCCCACATTTAGCCACCTACTACTATATTGTGAGGTAGCCCAAGACAGACCATGTTGTCACCCGGGCTTGAGCTTACAGAAAGAGGTAGTGACATCCTAATGCAGGAAAATTTAGAAATCAGTGTTGAAGCTGTCAACCCAAAACACAAGATACATTCATAAACTATGTCTTGGATAGTTACAAATTTATAGGCTACCTGTTACTGGAATCTGAAATCTGGAATCTGGTACTCTTTCTGTGTATCTTTCTCTCTGCATATTGCAGAGGTACCCTTGTGTTTCTTACCTAACCCAGCTCACAGTAGTCACATACTTCTCACTATTCTCACAGAGGGTCAAACCTTAGCCATTCTCCTCTTCATGAATTAACAAAACCATGGTTTGGCGCTGGTTCATGGAGTTTGTTCCCATTAGCCATTAGCTGGTCTTAGGAACCTCTTGGCTCCCCACAACTTTGGATGTGTCATTCTTTATTTCACTGTGGTTTGTACTAGATATGGTAGATTGCCATTTATATACTGGAATTCTGATTCTTAAAAATACAAATATAAACTCTGTGGACCATGACAAGTTTCCAACATGCTCTCTGTAGAATGTGTCTAGGATTGTTTCTGTATTCTCTGTTATCTTCCTTTCATTCACATGTCTATTTTTCTTTTAATATCATGAATTTTTATCACTATTTTATTGAATTATAGTGTGAAATAAGATATTGTAATGCCTTCCGGTTCACACTTATTACCCAAGATTGATTCTGCTGTTCTGGCACACTTCTTTCTCCACATAAATTTAATTTTGTTTCTTCTGGATCTGTGAAATATGCTGTTCATATTTTGATTGGGAATACACTGAATTTGTATAACAAGTCAGTAAAAAAAAACTATTTTGGCAATATTGTCTCTGCATATCCAGGAGAAGGGGATATCTTTTTTATTTTCTGATATCCTCTTTAATTTCCTTTTTCAGAGTACTGTATTTTTCTTTGTAGAAGTTTTTTACGCACTTGGTTTGGTAATCTTTGGCATTTAATTTTTGATGCTGTAGTCATTCTTGTGGTTTTCATAATCTCTTTATAACTAATTTTATTATTGTCTTATACAAATGGCATTGATTTTATTTTGATTTTTGTACCCTACCATATTAACGAAGTTGGTCATTAATTCTAATAGTTTTTTGGTGGACTTCCTTAGGCCTCCTATGTAGAGTAGTATGTCATTCTGAAAATAATGATAATGATAATTTGAGTGCTTCCATTTTTAAATTTATGTCTGTTTATTTTCTTTTGTGTGATGATCTGGCTAGTGTCTCAAGTATTCTATTCAATAAAAATGATGGTAGCAGTCAGTCTTATCTTGCTCCTGATTTTCAAGGAAATGCTTTTGATTTGCATCCATGTAGTAGAGTAACCTTGAATAGATAATCTATAAAAGAATGTAGACTCAAGATTACCACTGTGAGGTCAGATAAAAGTGAGCAAAATGAAGTTACCTGAAAATGGAGATTTTTCATGTGTAGTGATAAAACGTTTAATAAAACTATCATTTCTGATTTTTTTGATTGGAAAATGTATTTTGTGAAATGAGAATCCAGATAAAGAACATCCAGATGGGAGGCAAACTAATTGAAAGTTATGTATATATATATATATATGTGTGTATATATATATATATATATATATATATATATATATATATTCACCCAAGTATTACATGTTTATAAAAAAAGATAAAATGGAACTTGTTGTTTTCCAGCAGAATTTAGAAGAAATATGAAAAATCAATAACCTGTACTTTCAAGATAAAAGTTTTGATATTCTTAGCTTTCCTAACACAATGTGAAATGGCTTAGGACATCAATGATCTACTGTATCTCTACTTGTTGCCTTTTCCCCTTAACCAGTACACAGTGACATTATGTCTTCTAATTAGTTTTAGGATGAAATCTGAAATAAAATTTCCTAACATTGTTTTATGAGGGACTAATGATTAAATATTGTTTTCTATTCTTTCACATTTAAGTCTATAAATATTTCCTTGAGTTCAGCAGGCTATATATTCTTTCCCTGAATTTTGCCAATATGTATGTTTAAATGGAGAGTTAATTCCATTAACATTGAGAAATATTACTGAGATAAGTTGATCTTTTCCCATTATTATATTCTTTTTTTGTTACTCATTTAGGTTTTGTTATTCTTGCTGTAACTCCATTAAACTTGATTGATAGTATCATTAAATCTTGGATTTTGACTTTATGAGTTTCATAATTTCCTTTTTTTCTTTTGATACTGAGGATCATATTCAGGACCTTGCACTTCCGAGGTAGGTTTTTATAATACTGAGTCTTCTCCCCAGCTCCAAAATTTCTTTCTAGGATACTCTTGTATACTTTCTGGAATGCTGCTGTAATGTTTGTATATGTCGTTATCGCTCTGGCCTTCTTCATAAAATCTGATTGTTTCTCCATATATTTTGAAGAAAAGTTTTGCTGAGTATATTAATCCAGGTTGAAATTTCTTTCATGTTGCAGTTTGAAATACTTCTCTGTCAGCTGTTACGGTCTTTAAGGTTTGTGCTCAGAAGTCTATTCTCACTCTAATATGAATTTTTTATATGTGAATTTCTGTTTCTATCTGATTGCTATTGAATTTATTTTGTTGTTTTTGTTGTATATGTGACAATTTAATAAAGCTATGTCTTAGTGAGCTTGTTTTTTCCTTTTAGTTCTTTGGTGTTCTCAAAATCTTACTTGTGTGATGAGTTGTTCTTCTTATATTTCTGAAGATTTCTCCCTTTATTTATGTTAACACATTCATAAATTTATCTGTATTGCATTCTAGCTTTGCTCTAACTTGAATGAGCCTAATGTTGCTCTATTGAATGTCATGTAGCATATGCTGAATGAATTTTTGTTCCCATTTTGTATATGTGAATTCTTTGTATATTTTTATTTCCCATTTTGTCCTTAGCTTTCACACTCTTTCTTTACATTGCTCATTTCCATAATTTGCAATTTCAGTGCAGTTTTTCTCATTTAATTTCAGATATTTCTATCACATAGCTTTTTTTTTTTTTTCTTTTTTTGGAGACAGGGTCTCGCTATGCAGTTTATGCTGGTCTTAAGCTCACTTTCACAGTCAGGCTGGTCTCAAACTCTCACCGATCCTCCTACCTCATCCTGCCAAGTGCTGAGATTATCTGTGTGTACCACCACGCTTAGCTATCACCTATCTTTTCAAGGATTCTGTGTCTTTTTTGTATTTGGCATTAAAAATTTTCATTGATTACACAAGATCTTAAAAAGTTTCATTTATTTACTTTGAATGCACATGGAGCATTTTGAGTAATAAATCATTGAATTTCTTCAACACATGTAATTTTTCATCTTTTCTATAATATTTTGTAGATTTCTGCTATCCAATATTTGGATTCCTCTCCATTTCTTCTCTCTCCATTTTCCTTACAATAGTTGAGAGACCTTGTGCATCTTCCTTTGGCTTTCTTTACTTTGGTATTGTGTGTATGCATATGATTTCATTGTTCCTGTCACCTCATAAAATTCAAATTTATTTTTTTTAATTTAACAATGGTTATATTACATATTTTCATCATCTAATCAGTTTAGATTAATAGATATTGGGTATAAGATTGATCAAACAGTTAAACATTAACACTTTCAATAAACATTAAGTTTTTTCTCTTTCTTTTTTTAACAGCTGACACATTGTATATTGTCCTCACAATAGTTATACAGAGCACATCTTATTGATGTTTCTAAGAAAAGAAAAAAAATTCTTCTCTTTGAATTAAGAGGAAGCACACGCATACACTTTCCAATGTTCCACAATTGCAGTGGGCCACCAATGAAACTTACAATGTTGGAGGCTATTGATCCAAGCCTCCTACAGCTCATTTCACCAATCTAGCTCCACATTTCATGCCTTGTAACTAAGCTTTTATGCTGGGTGATCAAGGGCAAGTCAAAGCAAGACCTGTATAACAAAACATTCATCTTTTGTATCTTCCAAGGTCAAATTCCCTCAGGATTAACTCTGGAACCATATACAGTGCTTTGTAGAACTGTTGTCAGTGTCAGCCTTTGGGATGAGTGTAAAATTCAGATATTGGGAGAGACGACACCAATTTCCCATCACTTCTATGTTACCTTGGATATAGCAGTAAATTCAACAACAAAAATAGTTTCCAATGCCAATTGAATGTTGACTAATCCTAGGATCCATAGCACTTAACCTTGATGAACAGCCATGAAGCAGAAGGATTATGGCTTAAGTACCGATAATATGTTTTCCCATATATTGGCCTATACCACTTACCACCAATAATTTCTGCTATTGTGGGAAGCAGTGCCAGAGTTCGTACATATCACTACACTAAAAGCCCTCTTTTAGACTTTTTATCTGAGGAATACATCATTCCACAATGTCTCCCACAACAGATTATGACCCCCATAATTATCCTGGTCTGATCCCATGTTCCTAGATGATCCTAGTTTTATTATCACTCTATAAGCTTTTCCATCAAGACTATCCTTCCTCTGATAGTAACAATTCAGTCTTGAGGCAGAATTCTTTTTGTGTGTTGCTCTCCCCTTTGATTAGCTCAGTTTGTTGGCTGTCACATATTTTGTCATATGTTCTTGAGACCTCAAGAGTGTGCAGAGACAGAATCCATGAGGGAGTAGCATATACAGTCTTTCCCATTGTAATTCTGGCTCAGTACATGGCTCTTCCTAGGCAGGCAGTTGTTGGATGCTTCTTCTGGTCCTCATCTCAGTCCAAAAAAAATCTTTTTTGTTTTTTTTTTGTGTGTGTGCTTTGTTTTGTTTTGTTTTTCAGTACCAGCAGTTGAACTCAGAACCTTGCTCTTTCTGGGCAAGCACATATTGCACTTATTCTATGGAGTTATCTCCCTGGCCCATAAAAGGTCTATATTTGTAATCCCCAAAATACATTATTGATATCCCTGCATGTTAATTCCAATCTACCATTCCTAGTGCAACTCACAGCAAAAATAAAGATATTTAAGTATATTTATAATTATGAGAGCCAAGGGGCCCTAAGTCCAGCGAAAAAGATGGCTTTCTGGAAAAAAAAAGAGACTGAACCAAGGCCACATTCAGGTTTTATTAAGTAGAGAAGGAGGAATGGCTTGAGGAAGAATGACTGACAATTGTGAGAAGAAGGAGAATACTGTGAGCTGGTCTAGATAGGTGGTCTGCATTTACCTCTGACATTTGCACAGGAAGGGATATGCAGAGAAAGCAATTTGCATTATGCTATTGAGATAGTATCTAATGTTTTGCGGGGTCTGGTGCTTCAGCTTTAATGTATAATCTTTCAAGCTCCTAGAAATCATAGCCCCTATCTCAAGGCTCAATGCCAGCTAACAGCATGGAGCAGTGGTCTTCGTTTTGTCTCTTCCTGGCTCATGCTAAAGAGCAGCAGGTATAGGTTATCAGGGAAACACATATGTCATCTTTATGGATTACCATCAGCAGCTTGGCTAGACCAATATGCATTGCTTAAGGCCAATTGAAGGGTTAAGGAAAATTCTTAGGCAGCTCTCTATCAATAAATGGAAATAGGATCAATCACAGCTAACATAGAGACAGCTACTCTTCTTTTAAGGAGAGTCTCTCAGATTGTCCTCCACAGGCAGTGATATCACCTTGTCAAAGCATTTCTCCTGTAAAATGGGCCATTCATTAACATTCTACTTGTGCTTGAATCATCACATTTCTCTTCTAAACCAGCACCATACTTTATATTTTGAAATTATATTTTAGTTTTTCAGAGGATACAAAACAGTAATAAAAAAGAAAAAAAATAGAAATTATACAAAATTTCAATAAACAAAAAAATATGATTACGCTGAGGCAGGGGGATTGTTGCGAGTTCGAGACCAGCCTGGGCTACAAAAGTCAGCTCAAGGCCAGCATCAACTGCATAGCGAAACCCTGCCTCAAAAAGACCAAAAAAAATATGATTCACAGTATGTGTTGTATTGCATAGTTGTCTTCAAATTAGTTGTTCAGATTACCAGATATACGCATGAAAATTTAGAAAAAACAAGAAAAAGTTGTAAGAAATGAAGAAGAGAGAAAAAGGAAAGAAGAAACAAAAATTAAGTATTAACTCCTTTTCATAGACAGAAATTCCTCATACAATTATATAAACCATTCTGCTTATATCATAGATATAAAACCAAAAACTCAATATTATTGTTTCCAGATTATAATTCATTTCTCTTTTGTGGTTTCACTCAAACTCTTCAAATGTATATATTAAAAATTTTACATAATGAATGTTTTGAAAATTTTGTAGTACAGGAAATTGAACTCAATACCGTATACATATTATGTTTGAGGATTTTTAATAAGAAAAGGGTTATTGGAAAAGTTTTAGGAATTTATTGAATGGTTTCACCACCCAGACACTAGACCAATGTACATGTAGATAGGAACTCTCAGCCAACCCCCTTGCGCCACCAGAACTTCTTTCCTGTGCAGACCCTGGCCCACTAGTTTTTACATGCTGCACTTAAAATGTACAGCTATCGTTATGTCCTTATTTTCATCTTAAAGCATTTTTCAAAAAAAGCATAATTCTATTAAATTTTTTTGTCATTTTTCTAAACAAGCAATTACACCCATCATTTGAAGAATGGTTAAAAAAATGTTGCATTTTTATACAATGGAATACTACTCATCCATAAAGAATGATAAGTTTGAAGACTTTATATATAAATGGATGTATATTGAGCATATACTCATTAGTGAAATAAACCAGAGCTATATGTGTAAATATCGTATAGTCTCCCTAATATAAGAACGTTAAAGAAGAAAACAAGAACTTAAGGGCATAACACAGCTGAATGTTTTATGGATTAAACAACGAAGTGACTGGAAGCAGACAAAGCAGAAAACATCAATAGCAAAACCATACACTTATGTACACAGGATGAATCAGATATTGGTCTCAAGAACCTTCAAAAGGTTCAGCATATTGATTATACAACAATGTAACGCTAAAATTATGTTTGGAATACATGCCACTCTTGTCTTTTTGATATGTACTGCTCCTGGTGTAAACCCAGTTACTCTCATTCTCTCAAGAGTAGTACTTGAAAATAAGAGACTGGGACAAATACCATATTCTTGAAAGGGTACAATTTTGTATTTCCTTGAATTTCCAAATATTTGTGTCAAAATTGTGTAACTGCTTATACCACATTGTATGGAAAGTTATTAGAATATCAATGATGGTCAGAAAATATCATTTCCAAGCTAAGTCAAAGATATCTGATACTCAGAAAGCCAGTGATGATAAGCTCAATTAACTATGTTACAGAGTAATACTATCACAAAGCTTTTCTGCTGGAGGGTTAAGAATGTAAGTTAACAGACCAAAAATTGGAGAAAAAGAAGGGCTATAAGGATAGCCAATATTTTGGCCCTAGCCCTTCAAGGTCAATAAAGACCCAGGATATAAGAGAACCTGTGCTGTAATATCCTATAACTCAGGGGTATCCCAAATTTCCTGGTCAAGGAGATTATGGGACCTCAGAGGAAATGGATGAATGAACTGCAGTGCGTCTAAGGAGAGTCACCCAGAGAAAAACATTCTCTCAGGCTTTCACAGAAAGCAAAATGGCCAAGCAATGGCCGTGTCTCGTCCCGAAGGCTGACACTAACAACAGTTCTACAAAGTACTGCCTATGATCCCAAACTTAATCCTGAGGGGATTTGACCCTGGAAGATATAGAAAAATGAATGTTTTGTTATACAGGTCTTGCTTCAACTTGTCCTTGACCATCCAGCAAGAAAAAAAAATGCTTAATTACAATGCATGAAACACAGAGCCAGATTGGTGAGATGAGATTTAGGAGGCTTAGATTCAATAGCCTCCAACACCACAAGCTTCACTGGTGGCCCACTGCAATTGCAGAACATTTGATGGTGTATGTATCTGCTTCCTCTTAGTCCAAAGAGAAGTATATTCTTTTTTTTTTTCCTAAGCAACATCAATAGGGAGATGGGTCATGCCCACACACTGTACTCTGTAGAACGATTGTGAGGACAATATGCAATATGTCAACTTTCAAGGAGAAGAAAGGGGAAAAGGAAAAAAAAAAAGTAATGTTGATTTAGAAGGGTTAATGTTTAATTGTTTGATCAGTCTTATATAGCTATATGTAATAATCTAAACTGATCTGATGATGAAAATATGTAATATAACCATTGTTAAATTTAAACAATAAAAAATTGAAACTTGAAAAAAATAAACAAGCAACTACATAATCAGTCTAAAATTACTTCTTTCAGTTAAAAATGGAGCATGTGGAAAAATCTAAATCTTCACTACATAAGTTCTCAAACTTTTACAAATAAGTGATCTGGTTGGCATAAGAAAGAGGATGATTTCTCAATTTAAATAAGAATAAATGTCTTAACATTCTAGTAGCTCATTAGCAAAGTTGAGAATTCAGAATTTGCTCCATTAAAGGTAAAAATATCAATGAACTTTGAGCTTTCTGTAAATTTGAAAGGCTGAGTTTGGGCAATGAAATTAATTTAATTCCCAGGAGGAGTATGATAAAGGTAAAACGGAGTTTCTGTCAGAGAATAAGTAGACTTTGAAAGTTTATGATCACGCTGTAGGCAAAAGTGGTGAAATGAAAGAACAATTAAGTCACTTTATGCCATAAGAAAACGTGGAAAAATGAAATCTCCTTTCTCTTATTCCACTTTAAAATTTGTATTACAATTATCTTTGCTTCTTTCTTTTTTGGCTCCTTTTTATAATTTTATTAGTTTTAATAAGAAATAAAATTGGATAGTTTCAAAACACATTAGTAGAATAGCCACAATAATTAATACAATGCATATTGTTGACTTCATAGTAGTTTTTCAGAGTATAAGATGTGGAAATGGTAACTTTTAAAAATATTGTTAGTACAAATGTTTTTTCTCATTGAGAAGAGAGAAATTAGTTGTAT
Source organism: Myocastor coypus (assembly GCA_004027025.1). Classification (NCBI taxonomy): domain Eukaryota; kingdom Metazoa; phylum Chordata; class Mammalia; order Rodentia; family Myocastoridae; genus Myocastor; species Myocastor coypus. Next base: position 7,171 of record PVJA010027566.1, on the reverse strand, counting down.
GCACAATCCAATATTCAATAATAGTAGCGGGTTATCAGCAGTACTGGCATTGTCTGAAGCTGTTGACTTGAGCCTTTTACAGCTCAGCGTACTTGTCTGGCTTTACTTTTTATCCCTCATGGTAAAAATTTTGTGCTGGATAGTGCTGTACTGTAACATCGTACAACTCAGTAGTGTCCCAAATTTTCTGTTCAAGGAGAGACTAAGATAATACAGAATAGCACAAGTTTCATTTTTGATGTTTTAGAGCAAGACAAATATCTCTATATTCATTTGGTTTGAAATAGTCCTATATTTTGTTTGAAAGATGCTTAGGTATGCGAGAGATAGTACAGGAGATTGTTGTGGCACTTCAACACCTAAGTTTTTCTTTGTAATATCTTGTAATCTAACTGTGTTCACCCAGAAGAATTTATACAAAATCTTATAAAAAAACCAAAACATTTAGCAGATGAGAAGAATAATAGCATGTGTCTATTTTAAGTTACTTCATCTTTCACCAAATAAATAAATTCCACTTTACCTCTTTCTCACATTCCTTAAAATAGCTCCATTAAAACAAACATAGCTAAGTGTAGTTGATAGCCTCTTCTCTACTTGCTGTTTCCAACATGCAGCAAATATTTTTGTATGTTCTTTACTTACTTTTGATTGAAAAGAAATGTCTTTGGCCATATAAGAAATACATAACAGAGTCAATTTCTGTAAGCAATAAGTCTTCCCTTTTAGCATATTTCTTTCACTATCTGAAAAAAAGCCAGGAAGAAAAGTCAACAAAGCTTATAACTACCTTTTCTGCCTCTTCCTGTCTCAACACTGCTCTGTCACCCTTATGATACATAAGCCTAGGTGGTAGTTCAGCCATGTAATTTCATTGTCCTGAGAAGTTGAGACCACAGGATTGCATGTTTGATCATATTCTAGGGAATTTAGGAACTTGACGAGATCCTGCTTCTACGCAAATATTTTAAAAGAAAGAGCTGGAAACCAAGTGCATTGCAGAGGCTCTGAGTCCAACCACTGTCTTAGAAATTTTCCTATCACTGGGACAAAATGAACAATACTGACAAGATAAAGGAAGAAAGGTTTCTATGGCTCACTGTTTCAGTCCATGACAGGGCAAGTTCAAAAGGGCAGACAGAAAAATTGATCAAAAGAAAACTTTTCAAAATACAGCCAGAAAACTGACAGTGAAGAGAGGAAATGGAGACAAAATCCACCTTTCTGATGACACCTTCAATCAAACAAGTCTATGTGGATACACGCTCCAAACTGCACATTCAATTACTGTGCTTGGGCAAGATCAAGTTCTTGAATTTCAACTCCAATACCTCCCCAAAAGAGGAAGAAATTATTGCGTCCCCATGATGTATCCAATCACTTTACACACATAGTAAAATTTCAACAGACATTTTAGATGTGATCATAACAATTCTGCTTAAAGCAAAACAAACTGTAGGGTATGCTGCAATAGTCTTAATACTGATAGTGGCATTCTGTTGCAAGAATTCCATCCAAATTACAGATCTGTGTTTGAAGGAGTGGTGTGAGAAAGGGCAAAGTGATCAATGGATAATACCAAATATATTATGAAAATATTTCAGGGTACCACTTTCAAAAGTAAAAAAAAAATAAACAAAACAAAACAAAATAGTAGCATATATGAAGTTTCATGTAACAGCTTTGTAGGAAATATTTACTCTTAGGTAATGTGTATATCATATGTTACATTTGACTCTGACCTGTTAACTTAAAACAATAAAAATGTTTTTGCTTACCAATAGTAGTTTTGCAAATGACAATACTGGTAATGTTTACTAGATATTGAGCACACATGAAACGTGTCATATATTGCATTGAATCAAAGCCCATCTACCAATCTCATTTTCTTTTACTTCACTTTTCTTGTTTCAACAATACAACTTTCTTCCTTTGGAAAAACTTTCTACTGTGCAATAGTGCAAGAAGTAGATTTCATTTACCTTCTTTTCTAAAACAGATACTATCTTTTCTCTGAAAAACCCTGGTTTAATTGCTTCTTATGTTATGCAGTTATGAAAAAATCAAAGTCACTTGATTCTGGAACTTGGGCTTCAGAGTCAAATTTGTTAATCTCTTGGCCATAATTATTCCTGACCTCAGAAGTAGGTGTTGAAATGTCTAACATTACTAGATGTTATAGGAAGTAGGATAGAGAAAATAGAAGTCATTAAAAACAGTTTGCCTTATTTTAAACATCCTGTGAGGGATGAGAGAGAAGGGAGAAGCCTATGAAGGGAAAGCAAGTGTGTCTCCAAGTTCATATATTAGAGAAAAGGTACCCTGAGGTAAAGGATAAATGATATCTGACAAAGGAAGTTTAATGAAAAGAAAAATGTAGCTGGACTAAAATCCAATATCTACACGTTCTGAGATCAAGGAACCCCACCTTCAAGGATAGACTAGGCTCACAAATCCATTTAGTAGAGGATAATATTAAAGGAGGAATCAGGCCCTTTACTGATGACCACATTTCAAACACATGATAGGATAAATAATAATTTCTTACTCTTTCGGGGAGATACTGGGGTTTAAACTCAAGACCTTGAACTCCACATGACCAGATGATCACATTAATGAAATATACTCTCAATTACTATAAACTCCATATAAGGCTAGGACAATTAGACATATGCAACCTAGGAATTTACAGAAGAAAGAAAGCATGGAAACGGGATGGAACAAAGGTGATGCACTAACATTCAGTGTATATCAACCCTACAGTGCTAGTAAGTGGAGGAACTATGAGGACAGAAAAGGCTTATTTAATACAGAGAAAAAGAGGTACATTCCCCTAACATACAAAGGGATCGCTGTGATTTATGGAACATCAAGTATCCTTAGTGTTGTTATGAAATGATGTGAGATTCTACTGGCAAAGGCGTTTCTCTCCCCAAGGCTGGAGATTGCCCTAATTTCTGTGAGAGGGACTGAGACAGATAGGCATCTATAAGGAGAAAGATAATGAACAATATTTAACTGACGTTCACACTATATATCCCTCCATATGCATTAAGGTATATGGATTCACAGAGGCATATAGTGGTTTCTATTCCAAGCATAGTTTGCAACCAGGACTTCAGAGGAAGCAACATGCCTCATGGCTTTGGGCAAGAGATTGATTGATTAACAGGGATAAAATAGTCATCAGTTTGTGATTCCAATATAAAGGGAATTGTGTAGAAGAGTTTAGTTAATGCTATAGCAACTTTTTTTTTGTCTTTTTGAGACAGGGTCTCACTGCGTATTTCAGGCTGGCCTTGAGCTCACTTTTGTAGTCCAGGCTGGTCTCAAACTTGCACCGATCCTCCTGCCTCAGCCTCCCGAATGCTGGGATTACAGGCGTGTGTCACAAGGCCTGGCTTATAGCAACTTTTTGAATGTTTGATTCTAATATGTTTTTACTTTCACCCTGTTTCTTATTCTTTCTTTTCGCTTCTCCTTCATTAATTTTATTAATTTTAGTGAGAAAGAAATACCAATGAGACCATTTCACAATAGGTTAGTAGGACAGTTACAATAATTAATATATTGCATGTTGTTGTTTTGTACTAGTTGTTCAGAATACAAGGTGAAGACATCATAACTTGTCTAAACATCATTAGTACAAATCTTTGTTCTCATTGAACTAAGAGAAAGTACCTGTATGTATAGTCTAATAGTCCGTAATAGTAGTGGCTTATTGGCAGAACTGGCAATGTAAAAATCTGTTGATTTAAGCAATTTACAGCTCAGCATCTAATCTGGATTCACATTTTATGCCTCATGTTTAAACTTTTATGCTGGATGGTTAAGGCCAAGTACAAGCAAGAGTTATATAACAAAACACATAACTTTTGTATCTGAAAACGTCAATCAAATCCCCTCAGTACTTACCTTGGAACTATGTATAGCATTTTCTAGATCTTATGTCAGTGTCAGCCATCTGGATGAGTCACGGCCATTGCTTGATCAGTTTTCTCTCTGTGAAAGGCTGAGAGAATATTTTTTCTCTAGGTGACTCTCCTTAGGCACATTATACATCACTTTTCCCTTTCCTGTCAGGTCTTATAATCTCCTTGAACAGAAAATTTGGGATACCACTGAATAATAGGACATTATAATACAGGTTCTTTTATATCCTGATTTCTCAATAACCTTGTAGGGCTAAGGCCAAAATTTTGGGTTTCCTTGTGGCATTTCTTTTTCTCTAGTTTTTTTGGTCTGCAAACTTGTTGTTAACTCTCCAGAAGAAAAGCTTAGTGATACCATTACTCTATAACATAGACTCTTAAGCTTAACATCACTATCTTTCTGAATATCAAACACCTTAGGGTTGACATGGAACTGGTATTTTCCATCAAATACTGATATTTTAAAATTTAAATTCCTACAGAATGTGAAAAAAATAATTATGCACTTTTAGTCAGAAATTTAGGGATCTAAACATATATAAAATTGTAGCAGCATAGTCCTGAGGAAATTTTTCTTGTGTTTTCTTCTCTTTATTTAACATTTTCTTCCTCTTAAACAAACATATGGCATTAGAAGCAGTACGCATTTGTAAGACAAGAATGATAGGTATTTCAATCATGGTTTACATATTGTATATTGCAATCAGAGTAGTCGCTAACTTCATAGATATCAGCATATGTAGTTAGGGTGAGAATTCTACCAATGAACTGGTTATTTCAAAAACCTGTTGGAGATTCATAGGATCATTTTTGTAATCATATTGTGTTTCCACATGCATTGTCTTGCCCCTGCCATTTTTCCTAAATTTTCTCCTCTCTCTCTCTCTGCACGGCTCAGTGTGTCCAAGAGTATTGCTAGAATGACCTGTAGTGCCAGGGATTGAATGCTGGGCCCTGTGCTTCCCTAAGCAAGCACTTACTCTGCTGAGCTATACTGCTGGCTGTTCCTTTATCTCTCTTCATTGTTTAATCATTATCTTCTTGCTTCCCATTTAATTGTGTTATACCTTCATATTTTTATTTTTTCTTTTGAGTTCTTACACTAGGGAGATCTTCATTATCTTGGATCCTTGAATTCCCCCTCAACCTGTTCATTGATCTGATGTCAAAAGCATAATAGAAGCTGATTAAGCAAGTTAGAAAACAAAAATTAATCAGTGATAGAACCTAAACAGAACGGATTAGGTGTATATAGGTATAACGTTTTAAAAATGTGAGTTTACGACCACTGGACCTGCAGGCTATTTTGACTGGCCACTATAATTCGCCCCAAGCTACACCTCCTGGAACTGACCCGCAACCCAGCCCGAACCTCACCAGCCATCATGACTGGGCCAACCAGCGGTCACAGCCCTGGTCCATCCCTGGACTCTTCAACAACCGATGCTCAGCTTCCACCCACAATCCTGACCAGAGCCCACATTGGCCAGGTAAGAACTATCTCGGCCCGAATTCATCCCCTAACTCAACCACTGCACAAACCCTCACTACAACCACAGTCAAAACATGGCTACCAACAGTCCCCATACAGCCGACCAACGTCCCAACCAATGTGGCTTCAAGGCACCACGCACCTGAGCTTGGACTCACAGCTAGATACATCTGGAGGGGAACAAGCTTGGTGGAACCAGATCCAAATTTCCATAGGCAATAACTTTATAAGTTCACCAAAGTGCAGACATCACTGCTATAAAAAATGATAAAGACAAGGAGCAAGATCCAATCCCAGGTCCCGAGTCACAAAAAACACATAAAGCAGGAAACACTACCAGGGAAGAAACTGGGAATCCTGCACATGAAATCTCTGAATCAGTAATACCCAAGGTGGCAAGACAAGTGCAAAACTGTATAGAGGAACTGAGATCAGAGATAATATCTGTAGTTTAAAAAAAAGAAAAGAAATGTATGAAAAAAAAAGACTCTGGAGTGGAAAAACAACTCCAGAAATGTATAGAGGAAACCAGGGAAGAAATAACCTCTGAAATTTAAAAAGACATCTATAAATTAATAGCATCTAAAGGAGGGGAACAGCCAGGCGTGGTGGCTCACGCCTGTAATCCCAGCACTCGGGAGGCTGAGGCAGAGGATCAGTGCAAGTTCAAGACCAGCCTGGGCTACAAAAGTGAGCTCAAGGCCAGCCTGAACTGCATAGTGAGACCCTGTCTCAAAAAGACAATAAATAAATAAATAAATAAATAAATAAATAAATAAATAAAGTAGGGGAACAACTATAGAAACGTATAGAAGAGAACAGAAAAGATATAATCTCTGAAGTAGGGACAGAAAGGATAACTATAATAACAGACTTCAGTACTACTGAAGAAGACATTTATAAAAAATTAGAAGAGTATAGAAAAATGGTGGATTCCCTAATTGATCAATATAGGAAAGAAATAGATCACATGGAACAGTAACAAAGAGATATACAAGAAAATCAAATTTCAATTATAAACGGGAAAAATATTATGAATAAAAGTGAAGATAGAGTCTCAAATCTTGAAGACACCATAGCAGCTAGTGAAAAGATAAGAAATGATCTCTTAAAAACAACTAGGATGCAGGAAAAAATATTTCAACATCTGCAAGATGATGCAAAAATGAACAATGTAAGAGCAATAGGAATCAATTGCAGTGGGCCACCAGTGAACCTTGTAATGTTGGAGGCTATTGATCCAAGCCTCTTATAGCTCATCTCACTAATCTAGCTGTGCATTTCATGCCTTGTAATTAATCATTTTTGCTGGGTGGTCAGGGGCAAGTCAAAGCAAGACCTGTGTAACAAAACATTCATTTTTTGTATCTTCCAGGGTCAAATCCACTCAGGATTAAGTTTGGGACCATAGACAGTACTTTGTAGAACTGTTGTTAGTGTCAGCCTTCAGGACGAGTCACGGCCATTGTTTGGCCATTTTGCCTTCTGTGAAAGCCTGAGAGAATGTTTTTCTCTGGGTGACTCTCCTTAGATGCACTATAGTTCATTTATCCCTTTCCTCTGAGGTCCCATAATCTCCTTGACCAGAAAATTTGAGACACCTCTGAGTTATAGGATATTACAGCACAGATTCTCTTATATCCTGGGTCTTTATTGACCTTGAAGGGCTAGGGCCATAATATTGGCTATCCTTTTTTTTTTTTTATTGGCTATCCTTATAGCCCTTCTTTTTCTCCAATTTTTGATC
>PVJA010027565.1:10314-28560 GCA_004027025.1 Myocastor coypus | reverse complement strand
CTTTCAGACCTTAAGGACACCATTGCAGCTACTGAAGAGGTAAGAAAAGATCACATAATAACAACTAGTATACAAGAAAAAATAATTTAATATATGTAAGATGATGAAAAGATGAGCAATGTAAGAGTAATAGGCATCAGTGAGAAAGAAGGAGTATGTACAAATGATATAAAAATAATATATGGGCAGAAATAATAGCAGAAACTTTCCCAAATATGGGAAACAATTAGACATTCAGAAACTGAAGCATATAGAACTCCAAATAACATCAACCTAGTTAAAACCACACCCAGACATAAATAATCAAGATCCCAAAAATTCAGCAAGGCACAGTATACTAAAAGTCTCTAGAAAAAAAGAAACATCACATTTAAAGGAAAATCTATGAGAATAATGGCAGATTTCTCTTTAAAACCATCAAATCAAGAAGCATATGGATCAAAGTACTTCCAGACTTGCAAAAAATCAACTTCCAGCTCAGACTGCTATATACTGAGAAACTCTCTTTCAAGTTCAATGAAGAAGTGAAATACTTCAATGACAAAGAACAGCTAAAGATTTCTATGATGACAAAGCCAACCCTGCATAGTTTACTAAAAGATATTCTAGACAGGGATCAAAATGACCACAACTCCATGAAGGAGAATGGAAAAAAACCCCACCAACTAGGGCAAACAATTAAACGCAGGAGAAAAAGAGGTAAACAAAAGCAATCTTTTTACTATTCTTTTGTATACAGCAGCAGAATATGTCCATCAACATATTCTACAAATGGATTTCTCCTGTACCCTATGGGTCATGATTCTGTCTGGGTCTATAGGATGGAGATTAAGGAAATGGCAGTGGCTCAGTCCCACATGTGACATCTGGCCACCAGTCAGCCTCATGAACATTGTCTGCATCCATGACATACTAGAAATCTGTGCGACATCCTATTTCTAAACTGTTAGAACTTCTGTCATATATTTGTCTTTCCAGTACTTATGTTATGTTTTATCCTTAATAATTCTTTGCTACCATAAAAACTTTTTCCTGGTTGATATTTTTGTACATATTAATCTATTCAAATACTAAGCCAATACTCTGAATTGATTACAGATTTGCACATATGATATTCCACATTCTTGCCTCTATGTTGGACTCAAAATTTGATTAGAATTTTGGAATATTGCTTTCAAATATTTAATTTAATTTTAATTAATTAATGTTTAATTTTCTGAATATCGTTTGCTTATAATTTTTGTTTTATGATCCATACTGTATCTCTGACTTATAATCTACCTATAGGACATGGTATGATATTTCCTCCTAGCATTAGAAACTTTGAAAAGAAAAAAATATATATGAGAGGATACACATGCAGCTACTTTGTCTTAGTTCATTGAGAATAAAAGTTTGTACTAAAATTGTTTAGACAAGATATCAGGTCTGCACTTTGTCTTCTGAATAATTGCTATGAAGACAGCAATATACATGATAGTAATTATTGTAACCATCCTACTACCTTGTTTTGAAAGTGTGTCATTGCTATTTTATCTCCTTATCTTTTTATCTCAATAAAGTGAATAAAAAATAAAGCCTAAAATAGTTGATACACAAAAGAAACTGATCACCTATAATGGAAAGCTCATCAGAATCATGGCAGATTTCTCAACACCAACCATCAAATCAAGAGAAGATTGAAGTGAAAATTTTCAAGTCCTACAAAAATTAAAATAAAAGAGCTTGTAAGCCAGGTTGATGTGCCCTGCAAAACTGTATCAAATTCAATTATGAGATAAGACACTTCTGTGCCAAATAAATAAAGAAATGCATGACCATTAAGTCACTTTCATAAGGAATTCTGACAGATATTGTAGAAAGACACAAAAAGGACCACAATTTAAAGAATGATAACAGAAAGCAGTGTACTCAATGTAGCAGAGGAAGAAAGTAGGGACCCTGCAGCAGAAAAATAACATGATGAAGTTAAGTCAATACAAATCAGTCAAATATCAGTGTGAGTCACTTCAATTCACCAATTAAAATAAACAGATTGTTGGAGTTGATAAAAAACAAAATCCAACAATATACTGTATACAAGAAACACATTTAGAGAGAGATATTGTAGGTAGTCAGATCGTGCTAAGCCTTCAAGAAGACATTATGAAAGAGGAGGTGACTTTGCAACTTTGAAACAGATATACAGCTGCTTTGCGCCAGATCTCAAGACAAAAGAGTAAACAAATGGAACCACATACTTTCCTGGGATGGGCATCAGGGATTGATATTCTACATAGGTATCAAGCACCTTGAAAGAGCTAGAAATAGTAATTTACCCAAGTCCCAACAGGAAAAGTCTCTGTTCTGTATTCCTGGCACTTTGTCATATGACTCACTTCCCCATTTAATTCTGATTTAATCAATTTTACCAAAGCAGTAGTGCTAGTAATCTCATTGGGTGACCATCGTTTTGTCTTGCTTCATAACCACTTAAGCATGTTTCCATGTTCTTCACCTTAGACCTGCCTCACTTCATGGTTTTACTATATGAAAATCTCTGAAGGAGGAGGAGACAACTTCCCAGGAAAAACACTTGAGTCCCCTTTATGTCCTACTCTAGAACAGAAGTTTTATTTCTCTTAACCTCTGTTTTTTCCTAAAATTCATTCTTCAGTTTTACAAAACACAAACTCATCTCAGTAACTTTGAGGCTGGGAGTTTCATTCCCCTATAACAAAAGGATTGAAAAATATTCTATGCAACAAGAACCCAGACAATTTCAGAGGTGACTGTTGGCAAGATCAACTTCAAACCAAGAATAACTAAAAGAGAAAAAAAAATGTCACTACATAATCATTAGGGGAAAACTGAAAGAGGATGAGATAATAACTATAAATGTATATGAACTCAATGTAGGAGCACATATTCACATAAACCAAATTTTGACAAACAAAAAACAATCAAGTGAGCAACAGTGCAAATGTAATAGGGGATTTTAACATCATCATCACAAAAGGAGAGATCAACTAGGCAAAAAGCTAGCAAAGAAATAACAGAATTAAACCTATCTTGTGAAGAAATGGACTTAGTAGACCTTCACAGAGTGTTTCACCCAAAAACATCTGAATGCACATTCTTCTCAGCTACCTATTGTATGTTCTCCAAAATAGATTGCATACTAGCACATAGAGCAAGTTTAAGTAAATACAAAGGAACTGAAGTTAACCCGTACATATTACCTGACCAAAATGCAATGAGACTGGAACTTATTGACAAAAAACACCCACAAAACAACATAATCACATGGAATTTAAATAACAGAGTCCTCTAAAACCAGTGGATCACAGATGAAATTAAACTAGAAATTAGTCAATATTTACAATTGAAAGAAAATGCAGACACTTTTGTGGGATGGAATGAAAGCTGCCTTAAGAGGGAAATTTATATCTGTAGATATTTTCTTCATGCATTAAGAAAACAGAGGAATTCACCAAAGAGCTCAGTCCTGGCCTAAGAATGAGATCACCCAGGACTTATCAGAAATTCATTTGACCTAGCACCCAGGACCAGCAAACAAATGAGGCCATCTGGGACCTACCGGATCACCATTCAATCCAGAGACCAGGTCCAGTGTATGAATGGAACTTTGGCCATGAGTCGCACCCATTTCGGAACCCCATTGGAGAACTCCTTACAGAGGGACTAGAAGTAAGACAGATCCAGCTGATTCAGGAGCAGAACATCTTGCCAGATTGGCACAGCAAATTCACCTCACAGGGCTACAGAAAGATGTGGAGCATAGCAGTCAGACCAAAACCACACCCACCCAGTGAGTTTGAATTTGATAGATTCAGAACTGGGGCTAAGGTAAGAATTCTACCAATGCTCTACACCAACGGGCAGAAGGCAGTGCTATACAAAATGACAAAGAAAAGGAGCCAAAATGCAGTCTCAGGCCCAATTTTATCACTTAGCAATCACAGCTGGTAAAAGCATCTTAGCTAAGTGAACTAAAATCTCTTTCTTATTCCTAGTTAGCATAAGTAAGGCACTAATCTAAATTATCCCCCTGATAGTTGCTGTGGAATGTAAATTATTACAAGCTGCTTCAACCTAATTTCTGAAAGAGGAAAGGTTTAAGTGGTTTAACTGAAAAGCTGAGGGAGATTTCCTAGTTTATTAGCAGAGGACATAAGAACAATAGATAAGTATGAGAGTTTTCACTGGTCAGGAGCCATTTTCCACTGAGGAAACTTTGAGAATCTTCTAGAGAGTGGCCATGACCCCTCAGTTGTTCTCAGTTACACATCACCAGATATCAGTCTCCAGAAAAAAAATCCAGCTGTCTCTGGTCAACATTCCGTCAACTGTTAGGTTCAATGGGGATTCACCAAGGAGATGCTGGAGAAACTTGTCCTCCATTTGAAGAGTAATAGTGGCTCTATGAGCATTTACTAGGTGACAGAATAACGTCTGTTTGTCAGGTTCCATAAAGGATAGTTAAAAGCCTAAAAAAGTTTACCGAGCACCTTATAGTAAAGTTTTTAAAGTCCAAAACTTATTACCAAAATATTTCTCTTTTGCACCTAAAGAATAGTTAGACATAGGAGAAGAGTAAAGTCGAGAGAGCCTCCTTTAGACTACATAAGTTGTGGTCCTGTAAGTGTGCTTCTTTTCAGGATAGCTCCATCTGGTGTCATTCAGAGGTGTGTTCTCTCCACTATCGCAGTTTTATTCTTCTGAGGAAGACCTTCCCAGAATACTAAGTTGGGATATAGCTTTTATTTATATTCTCTGGATCTGACCCAGAGGCTGGGTATTTGCTCTTCCTTGTCTTTGACATTAACAAAAACTCATTTTCTTAGAGCTTCACTTAGTTGGAACAGTCTAGAGTTGTTTTTAACTTTACATGCCTCTAAGATGGAAAGTTCAAAGAAGTAGGAACAATTAGGAGCAAGGCCAAACAAAGGAAACTTAAGCAGAGCAGGCTTGACATCTCTAGAAAGTAAAGGAGGATCAGAGCTAGTCTGTTCCAGTGAAACCTGCCTTTCAAGCCTTAAGATTGGTCACCAACCTAGTATCTTTTTTTTTTTTTTTTTTTTTTTTTGAGACAAGGTCTCGCTATGCAGTTCAGGCTGGCCTTGAACTCACTTTTGTAGCCCAGGCTGGTCTCGAACTCATACTGATCCTCCTGCCTCAGCCTCCCGAATGCTGGGATTACAGGCATGTGCCACCATGCCCAGTTTAGCCTAGTATCTTTTAGTTGGCAAAAGAAACTTCATGTTTTGTCATACAGACATGCATGTTTTCTAGGTCTGAGCTAGATTTTAAAAGACATATTTTCAGAAGTTTGTGTTAAAATCTACTAGGAAGCATTCAACAATCACTCTCCCAAGCACTGTTGTTTAAAGTTAGCAAGGAATGCCAGTTCATTTAGTAACTACTTCGAATGCTACATGTGGAAGAATAAAAGTCATAAAATGTCCCACTAAAGAAATATTTTAACTTTAGAACACATCCCATGTTTTAATTTTAATTTACCAACATTTTAACAAAACTATATGAGATCATAAGGAATTCTAAGCAATGAGAAAAGATGTACAAAATTTAAAGAATAAAAATTTGTTTTTTGAATAAGTCCCAATCCAGAGTTTATGAGCCAAAAGCAAACTCACGTGTTTGTCCAATGAGCTTAATGTATGACCTTCAAATGACATAGGGAAATGAACCTCCCAAATTATAAGATACCTAGGCTTGTGTTTATGTTTTCTTAAAGAGAAGAATTAATACATTTTAGAAAAATGGTAGTTGAGGGCAGAATATATGTATTAAGAGAAAGAATGTTGTTGTTTGAGAGAGGGACAGAGGGGAATCTGAGTGGGCTGCCAAGGAATCTATCTTTGCTAGCATTCTTTATTCAACAAAACTATATACCGAGAAGTGCGTCTCAGTTGGAAAATATGGGGACTCACACATATGGGGGGCCTGTAAGGCCTAAATAATTTTAAGATCACATATGTGGATTAAAAATAAAACGTGTTGGGGGCCCAGTGGGATGGCTCAGTGGTCTAAAGCGCCTGCTTGGGAAAGCTTGGGCAGCTTCAGGGACCGCAGTTCGATCCCCGGCACCACATGCTGCGCCAGCCCTGCCCTCAGGGTGGGCTGAGCCGGCCAAAAAATGAGTGAATAAACAAAGGTTCTGAAACAAGAAAAAATAAATAAATACAATTTAAAAAAAAATAAAAATAAAAATAAAACGTGTTTCAGTAAGGGGGCCCTACCTACTGGTTTGGGGCCATAGAGCTTAGACAACTCATGTACCTAAAACAAAGGCCTGGCTTGAGCAAACATTTCATCTCCGGCCTAACAACACTCTTGTAAAATAGGTTAATTAACATAGTTAAAGCCCACCTGTTCTTGGCTTGAGCAAAGATCTCATCTCTGGCCTAAGAACATTCTTATGAAAGAGGTTAGTTAACATAGCTAAAACCCACCTGTTCTTGGAATGCAACTAAAACCACAGAGTTAGCCAAGTAATTGCCCCTTTTGTTCTACTCCTCTTAGTTACGTTGAAAACTCATATATTCTCAAGCCCACCAATTATTTTAAAGGTCAACCTAAACTAACCAATGCGATTCGCTTCTGTAACTTGCTTGCTCCCTCCCCATTCCTGTGGATTTTGCCTTTAAAAACTGTGTCTGATACACTGAAGGCGCGCTCTGTTCCTGCGTGTTCAGACCGCCCTGTGTATACGTAGAAAATAAAGCTTGCCCTTTGCAGTTTGCATGAGAGACGGACTCTTGGGGTCTCCTTCCGCGGTGACTCGACCTTTACAGGCCAAGCTTACCAGTAAGATTACAAGTTTAAGTGTTCAGGGAAAATTGATTAAATAGGGATCACATGGGAAAGTGAGAAATGTAACAAGTCAACATGAATACTCAACATGGGCTCTGCAAGTAGGAAAAGGGGCTGGGTCAATGACTCTGTTTCTTTCAATGTGACTGACATTGTGGGCCTGGGAGACAGCCCAGTGGGGAAAGTGCTATGCGCTTTGACAAGTGAAAGCGCCAAGACTTGGTTCCCAATACTGCATGCTGTACTTGGCCACTGAAGCCACACATGGTGGTGCACACCTGTAACCTCAGGCTGAGAAAGGAGGATCACTACGAGTCTGAGCTGCACAGTGACAGCCTGTAACAAATAAATAACTAACGAAAATATTTTTTTAAAAGTTTAAAAGAAAGAATATGCATATGCTCAATGTCCATCCCTAGGGAAGTATGTGACTGCGTTTGTTCACTCTTGTTTGAGGTTTGACCCACAACAAGAATGTGTGTCTCCCAGTTACAAAGTCTTGTTTTCCATACTGGCTCATTGAGGCCCTAGTCCTATATGGCTGCCTATAACATTTTTATCTAATTCAGCTGCCTACAGCATCCTGGGTACCATTTGAAAACCTTGAATTATTTTATCCAAAAATTAAACAGGAGTATAAGGGGTTTTGGCTCCACTGTCTAGTGCACTCTGTCTCATATCTTTTAAGAGAAAAAAAAATTAAAAGCTTTGCTAACGTCCCTATACTTTGACTTTTTTGAAGGTAGAAAAGGAGGGGTGTTGTTACTGAGCTGGCTCTGTGCTATGGGGGAGGAAGGGACTGCTGGCAATACATCCTCAGAAGCATTATCTTCTAACATCTGCATGCAAAATGAAGTTGAGTGCGAATAAATTGGTGAAATTTTGCATTTCTTATGAATAGGCAGCAAAAGTAAATTTACTTCGTTATCTGCATCTTTTAAGCAAGTTTTTTCTCCAGCAGCTCATTTGGAGTCAAGTTATTGTGGTGATCTCATTCTTTTGTTATGTTTCATCAGCGTCCGTTCCTCTTTCAGTTACCTCATTCATAGGCATTTTGTCAGCACATTTGGAGTGTTCTGTGAAGGTAACCTGTTAGTATTGCAAGGAGAGGGCCACCTTCAAGCAGTTATATGTGGCTATGATTAAAGGATGGATTTTCTTCTCTCTCTCTCTCTCTCTCTCTCTCTCTCTCTCTCTCTTTCTTTCTTTCTTTTTTGTATTTTAGTACAGGGTCCACAAGGTCTCCCTATATAGATTGAACTCATAGCAATCCACCTGTGTTCAGCCTCCTAAGAGCTGGGATTACAGTGTGTGCCACCACTCCCAGTCTCAACTGCCATCTCAGAGTACCCTGGGGCTCAGAATGGGCCAAAAACATCTGCCTAAGCAGGTGTTTTAATCCACCGAGATATTTGGCTGGTTCTTAAGGGTGCATTTCCTTATTTTGCATTCTAGCTACTTAAAAGATCTCATCTATTTTACCCCAAACTCTGATATCCAGTGTACAGGCATCATTGGAAAAAGGACAGAATGTAGCCATCTCATGTAGTAATCTGAAAACTTGCTTAACTGGTACATTAATGTCTGCATAATTTGACAATGTTACAGCAATAAACTGAATTCTTTCTCTTGTGATAATAAAGATTGAGCTTGCCCCATTGTTACCTTTGATGAACCAACTCCTATTTGTTACTTGTGCCTGAGCTCTATAATCAGTAAAATGCTCCCCTTACTTCTAAACTGGCCACACAAGGTCTAGATACTTTAGTGAAGGAAGAAAAACTTCTGCTTTTACTTTTTTTCCTTTTCAGACTGTTGGTTGTTTTAATTATATCTTGCATAATGAAATGATTTTTGTGTATTATGTATAGATAAAATAGAGAGAAAAAGAGAGAGCTCTAAATATGTTGATAAGCTGGGCGTGGTGGCTCACACCTATAATCCCAGCACTTGGGAGGCTGAGGCAGGAGGATTGTTGTGAGTTCGAGACCAGCCTGGGCTACAAAAGTGAGCTCAAAGCCAGCCTGAACTGCACAGTGAGACCCTGTCTCAAAAATAAATAAATAAATAAATAAATAAATATGTTGATATATGATTTTGACAGACTAGAGATGAGGCCCATGTTGTGGATT
The DNA here is from genome assembly GCA_004027025.1 of Myocastor coypus. Taxonomy (NCBI): domain Eukaryota; kingdom Metazoa; phylum Chordata; class Mammalia; order Rodentia; family Myocastoridae; genus Myocastor; species Myocastor coypus. The sequence goes on along the minus strand of PVJA010027565.1, from coordinate 19,591 downwards.
CATTATATACAATCTGTGCACATGGCGCAGATATATGTGTATGACTCCTTTATTAACAATATATATATACATCCTTTAATGCAAAAAGGAAAGTTAACAAAATAGGCAGTGGTGAGTAGACTTGAAGGCAGAGATTTCTGAATTTTAATATCTCAAGTTTTATGGATAAAAGACCTGAAGGTGTATTTACTATATTCAAAGTGCTTTGAATATGTTCACTTAATTAATTTTCATAATTATACTTCAAGGGAGATATTATAATTCCCTTTTAACAGATGAGGAAACTGAGATTTAGATATTCATATGAGCAAATCATTTGTCCCCAGTCATGTAATCTTTCAGTGCTAAGTCCACAGTTGTTTCCAGAACTGTCTATGGCCATATTCCTTAAATTTTCCTTTGATGGACTCAGTTGCGTCTCTCTTTGATTCAGTGACTTCAAAAATTAAACAAAAGTGAGCAATATAAATAAACTTTAAAGGACATTTTGACTAAGTCTATAAATATTTTCACATAATTTTGTGATCTGCCTTAGAAGTTTTATTTTATTTTTATTTCTTTTTTTATTATTATGGTCAGTTCAGGCCTGCACTGGGAGTGGGGCTGGCACAGCATGTGGGACTAGGGATTGAACCACTGTCCCTGTGGTTGGCTAAGCTTTCCTAAGTAGGTGTACTTTAGACTACTGAACCACCTTGCCAGTCCCTAGAAGTTTTTTTTTTTTTTTAATTGAGGAATATAACAGAAATTGAGAACATCTAGTATTTACCACCAGCTTATCTTGGCAAATCAATTTTTAACAGGACACTGGAAAAGAAAAATGAAAGGGCAATAGAACTTCATCAAAGGAAAAAAGAAACTTCTATATGACACAGGAAAAAAAATCAACAGAGTAAAAGAAAACTAAGGAATGGGAGAATTATAAAATAAATAAGGAACTAAAAAACTTCACAAGAAAATCATGATCAAATTTAAAATTGGGGGAATAATATGAATCTGCATTTGTTAAAAGAAAACAGAAATCTGAGTGGACAACAGTTTTATGAAAATATTCCAGAAATATTTATGAAAAATTCAAGTTAGAACAACAACATCGCTTCATATGTTATAAGTTATTATCAAACAGAAAGTATAATAAATTGGAGAAATGAGAACGCTTGCACACTGTTGGTAGGAGTATAAATTTAACACAGCCAACATTTTAGTCTCTGATACCACATGATATATGCAGACCTCTGAAACTCACGTGCGTTGCGTGGTCCCAAAACACAAAGCACGATAGTTTATGCCTATAATCCCAGCATGGGAGAGGCTGAGACAGGAGAACCACTACAAGTATTAGCTGCATAGCAAGACTATGTGTCGAGTAAGTTCATATTGGGTCTGGGGAGATAGTTCAGTAGAATAAGCACTTGCTTGACAAGTACAAGGACCTAAATTCAATCCCCAGTGGGGGAAAAAAATTTAAAAACTTGAAAATAGAACTACCATATGATTTAGCAATGTCACTATTATTTGTATGTCCAAACAAAGTGAAATAACTGTGTTAAACACCTGCCCTACAAAGTTAACTACAATGTACATCAATGAAGAAAAGGAAACAATCTATAAATGGAAAAAAAGCATATGGCACATTTATACTTACACAAAATATAATACATGATGAGATACAATTTTAAAACATATTGCATAAACCTCGAGGAGACCTTATGCTAAGTAAAATAAACCAGACACAGAAAGAGAAGTTCCCTATGATTTCACTTACATGAGCAATGTAAAAAAGATCAAACTCTAGTTGAGAAATAGGTGGTTCAACATGTATTACCAGTGACTGTAGGCTTAAGGATTCTGGTGGGAGACTGGAAGACACTGAAAAAGTTATTCGAATATTTGATTAGAAATAATTACTTCTCAAAATCTAATGTTTAACAGGATAACTATACTTAATACTAATGAGCTATATGCTTAAATATTGCTTGGAATGTACAGTTTAAATGTTCCCACTGTGAAAAATTAACATGAGAAGTAACTCCTCTTAATTAGCTTGATATAATCATTCTACTTTATATAATATATATATCAATATATTTTCTCATAGTTTACGTACATAAATGAATAAATTTAAATTTATAAGAAAGCATGCTTTCACATTAAATATTTTATCTTTAATTCCATATTTTATTGCAATGAATTAAAATAACATTAAAACTTTTCTTTTTTTGATATATCACAAATTGATTTTGTGAATGAGGATATTTGGATAGCCCTAATGGATATACTTTTATGCTAAAATCTACATCTTTATGTACTATCCTAAATCATTATTTTTGCTATTAAAAAGATAGAAATTGAGAATATTTATAAAACCATACTTTTCTAATGAAAAGAACAGAGAAATGACCGTTTTAAGATTGAAGATATACATGTAATTCAATTCATAAACCTTATTAGATTTCCTTATATAGTTAGAAGTAAAAAAAGCCTGATAGTGAGGCAATTACAGAATATAGAATAAAAGTACTTTTAAAGTGTCTTTTATGTTAACAAAGGTCTTGGAAAGGCAATATGAAACTATGAAGTATTTGGCTGCCCACATCTCAAAAGAAATAGAACATGAACAGAATAAAGAAAAAACTGAAAAACATCATCATCTTACTAAAAAAGCCCTGTGAAATAAAAGAACATTTTGCGAAAGAAATAACATCTCTAATCACATATCACTAAAGAAAGATTTCATTATTTTGTACATCTACAAAACTTGGTATAAATAGTAACATTTATTTTAAACTTTCATAGAAAAAGTATTGCCTTGTTTTATCATTCCTTCCATAACTGCTACTTGTCCATCTTGTTTAAAGTTCACTTACAAATAAATATAAACTCTCATATGATATAGTGTTATATGGTACCCTATGTTTCTTTATCAAATAAACATTTAGCATTCCTATCCCCATTTAAGAAAAATTAAGAATAAATAGCAGATTGGCTAAGTTGTATTACTTTTTAAATCTTTCCTCTGCCTAAGCCTCATCTCTTCATGACTTTGTATATTTGCATCTTATTTTATATACCCTTTGTTGCAGTCGCTCACCACAAGATGGTCCAAAACTCCTGAGATGCTTGAATTGGTAACAGAGGTTGGAGCTTTTTTGGACTGGGCCAGGGTCGGCATACTACACAGGCAGTGCAGTGACACAAGAGGAGCTGCTTGGAGGAGGGTTGGCTCCCACAAAAATCAAAAAGAGAAGTTCTTGTTTAACCCAGGAAGAGGGAACGACCAACAGTCTACAAAAGGTTTCCATCATTGTTTCTGGGATTCCTGTGTCGTGCCGACGCACTGCCATGATGACCCAGTGGTGCAAACTTATCAATAACAAAATTTTATGTAAATTCACAAGCCCTGGAAGTGATACAAAAGAATCAGTAAGACAATATACATGCTCTCACATACAATATTCTCTATTTTCTTTACCTAGCCATTTAAAAAAAAATATTTTTTCTTGGATCAACAAGATAGCTCAGCCAACTAAGTGCCTGCCTGCTTGAGCAAGCTCAGGGACTGTGCTTTGATTCCCAGTACCAGATGCCACACCAGCCATGCCAGCCAGGGCAGGCTGAGCTGGCCCTGGAGTCCAGGCTAGTGGTGTAAGCCTTTAACCCTAGCTCTTAGGAGGCTGAAAGCAGGATCACTACGAGTCCGAGCTGTGTAGTGAGACCCTGTAACAAACAAATACATTTTTTTTAAAAAAAGTTCCCTTCTGAAAACTACCAACCTCAATTGCAATGTATCTTTAGTGAATTGAAAAAAAAATTTTTTTTTTTGTGGGACCCAGGTTCAAACTCACAACCTTGCACTTGCCAGGCAGGCACTTGTGTCACAGCGCTATCTCCTTGGTCCCTTGCAAAACTTTTCTAACCTTGAAATATTTTTTAAGAACATGTAAATACGGCTAAACAACATATTCATCAGTTTAAATTTAAAAATTGATTCATTTGCAAATGGTTAGATTCTTTCAAATGATTAGCTATCTTAAGTTTTCCTTGTATTTCTGTGGAAAAGGAAAAAAAATTAGTGTAATCATCTATATAATCTATGTCTATGAGTATATTTGCATATATGTGTATATATGTAATATATGTATATATATATATATTACTATAAATATTATCTATTTTGTTAATTGGCTCACTTAACAATTAGATTTTTCTACTTTCAGAAGTTAAGAATTGGCCAAGTTTTAACCCCAATAACACATGCTGTGCTGGCCCTGAGCCATGCCAAGCCAGTTGCAAAAACCATTCATGGTGGTAAATGCCTATAATATCAGTGCTGAGGAGGCTGAAACAGGAGGATCACTATGAGTCCAAGACCCTGTACTGAATATATAAATTTTTAAAAAGTTCATAGTTAACTACGTGTCTAACTTTCCTCAATACTCAGCTATTGAAAGGAAGCAAGAGTGTACACAAACCTAAAGAGAAATCACTGGAAAGGAAAATATGCAGTACAAGAATTCAGATTGATCAGCATACTGAAGATTTTTTACATCTTTACACTTTTGTCTTTAGGTCTTTTACATTATGACACGTTTTATTCATTGTACAAAACACTAAATATTAGGGTTTTTTTTTTTTTTTTTTAAATGATATGACTGGCTCAGCCTGCCCTGGGGGTGAGGCTGCCGCAGCATATGGTGTCAAGGATCGAACCTTAGTCCCTGCAGTTGCCTAAGCTTTCCTAAGCAGGTACTATAGACTGCTGAACCAACTCACTAGCCCAGATAATTTTTTTTTTTTGTACCGGGGATTAAATATTGTTTGAATGGCTTTAAGTTTGCAATTTTCTTCATTCAAGCAGCAGCACTGACAATTTGTCTTTACCTGAAAATGCTTTGTGGATGGATGTCAATGTTTTGAAAAATATATTGAGAGCAACAGAAACAAAACTGAAAAATAAATGTTCCTACTCGAAGGAAAATATTTTAATACTATGAAATCTGTGATGGTTGTGAATGTAAACTTGAATGAATTAATACCTGTCTAATTGATTAACAAACACATCACACTTATGGGTGTCTACAGGATTTATTGGGATGACAGCCATGTAGACCAGCAAACTGAGACTGGTAGGTCCTGTGGGTAGAATCATTTCAGTAGGTCTGCAGTCAAAAAAAAAAAGAAGAACGAAAAGAAAAAAAAGCAGCTTGCGTTGAAAAAAAAATTCTTCTGCTTGAACTGGTGCCTGTTGTGCTACTGCCATTACCTGATGTCAGTTTCCAGTTTCCTCAGCCTTTCATTGTGAGCTCATAGTAGTGACTCTCCAGAGAGCTATTGGAATGCAGTCTTAGACTGGTGGAGCATCCTTGACCCCTTTTGCTCTGTGGACTCTGTATTCTTTTAGCAGCAAGCTCTGACCCTCAAACATTCAAAGGACCATGTAGACCACTGCACATCTAACCCTGTAAAACTATCTAAGGCATCCTCTTGCATCCAACCTATTTATTCTTTTCCTCTAGAGAACACTAACTTCTATGACTCTGAATTATAATGTGGTCCATAAAAGTGAAATATTGAAAATTAAGATTATTGATAACAACTACTTTAAATTTTACCTTATTTATGCAAAAGCTGAATGTGCTAAATTAAGTATAAATACATTGAAAGAACTCTTCAACTGTGTATAAAAGAAAAATAGGTGTGATAAAAGCTAAATTGCAAGGTTAAATTGACAATATTTATAAATCGTGTTTCATTTATTTATAGCTAACTGCACTTGTGACAAGTAACAGACTCTTCAGTTTAATAGGAACATAGTATTAACATCTCTACTTCTGAAAACTTAAGAGTTAGCTGGAGATCAGCAGCTAATTAAAGATTAATTTACTTGCTCCAGGCCACATTTCTGCTATAACAAATTACTGCAGATTTAGTGGCTTAAAGCATGACAGATTTATTATCTTACCATAAAGTAACTCATAAGTGCATAATGACTCTCACTGATGTAAAATTAAACTATGCTCAGAGCTACTATGTTTCTTATTCAACAGAGAATGCATCCCCATATCTTTCTCAATTTTTAGAACCCTCTAATTCCTTGATCCTCTATTGTCAAAGCCTGAAATAGCTGATTGGTCATTTCATATTTTACACATTTGAACACTAACAATTCCAACTTCTTTCTCCCTATGGTAGCCCATGTAATTACATTGTGGTCATTCCAAACATTAATGGTTAACCTCCTTAATGCAAAGTAAACTCTTTACTTCTCTGTTTCCCTAAAACTTCCTTATGGTTTAGATCTAAAATATCTGCCAAAGGTCTTGTAAGAGAAGTAGAGAATTTTAATAGCAATTGGAGGGCCTGATTGGAAGATAGATCACTGGGAACATGATCTTTAAAGGTATGTTCTGATCTATGGCTCCTTTATTCTCTCTCTACTTCCTTGCTGTCAAAGTTGAGAAGCTTTCCTTTACCATGTTTTCTTCCATACTGTTCTAATTTGAGGTGAGCCAGCTGTGAACTGAATCTCCCCAAATCATGAATCAGTTTAAACTTTATTTTCTTTAAGGTGTGGACATTGGATATTCTGTCCTAGCAATTGGAGAGCTGACTAATATTGATACCAGAAAATTGGAACAGAGAATTGGGGTTATTTCTCTGGTTGTATCCAGCATGTAAACCACAAGCAGAGCTGGAGGATTGGGAGGTTGGTTGGGCAGGTGCATGGAACAGGAAGTTGCTCCTGTGTGGCTCAGCAGAGTTGGAGGATGGGGAGGGCTGGCAAGTACACTTCATGGAACAGCCCTCTTTTTTTATTTCCATTTTTGGATTTTTACTATGAATCTAACTGAGAAAAAGCATAAATATCTGCAACATTGTACAGATAATATGCTGCCTTAAGATTACTTCTGCCATATTAATTAGTCCACCATACTTAATCTTAATTCCCTGAAAAATCTCAACATAGACAAAATGCAAATAAATTTTGAATGAGAATGCAACATAGTCTTTGGTCCAACGGGGAGAAAAATCACTTGTTCCTCACTGAAATCTCCTGAGCTTCAACTTTGTGGTCTGCATTCTTTGCAGCACTCTAGTCTCCTGGAGTCTGACCAAAATCACTCATCAAGATCTTCTAAGGCTTGTCTAGTGGGCATCTTCAAACATTTCCAAACTCATCTAAAATCATTTCCAAAGGCTTGTGGTTCACATGCTGGGTACAAGAGAAATGACCCCAATTCTCTGCTCCAATCATGGTCGGAATGCTCCATATCTATGAGACAATCTTTCCTTCTTTGAGTTGCAGGTGTCTGGTATTTTGGTCCACCAAAAAGTTGGTCAGTATGTATCCTAGGATATACACATCTCAGAGAGCCCTGTATTCCATTACAACTGGTTAGGGAAACTTAGACTTAGTTTGTTTCATTCCAATTTTATGCTATTTTTTATTATGTAGTATTACTGGTATTCATGTGAAAATCCGATGTAAAAACTGTACCAATCTGAGACTCACTATGATAGTGTATTTAGATTAATATCTGAGCAAGATGAAGGGAATGGGCACTGTCTTAGTTACTTTTTACATGTTGCTGGGACAAGTACCCAACACCCAAAATGAAGGAAGAAAAGGTTTATTTAGCTTACAGTTACTGGAGGTTTTGGTCCATATTTGGTTGGCCCAAGGCTGAGTGGAACAGAGCAGAGAGCATCCAGTTCATGCAGCGGAACAGCAACGATGGCAACAGAGGCAACCAATCAACCAGGGTAGCAGAGAGCAACAGCGCTAGTCTGTCTTTCTATCTCTCTTTAAATTATATCAGGCTCTGTGCTTTAGCCTGTCATCTCAGGCTACATCCATAGTCTCAGAAGTACTAAGACCATAATCCTAACAATAGTAAAGCACGTAATCCCAGTGGAGCATCATTCTAGTCTCAGACTCTAGAAGTCCCTGCCCATGATTCCATGTGGCTTTGGTGGGACAACTAGACATAAACCATAACAGGAACCTATAATTGCCTGCTGATTGATCATAAATATCAGATCATAGGCAAAAGATCAGTATGTCATAGCATATGAGTTTCCTCTTGTATTCTGTGTGATGCTTGAATAAAAACAGTGTGCAATTTTAAACTCCAGTTGGTAAGAGGCTGTGTGTGTGTGTGTGTGTGTGTGTGTGTGTGTCTGTGTATTTGCACAGCACATACATTAGACATAAGATTGGAGATAATTTCTGGACAAATAGGATTTTACATAAATAAACATGACTCTTTAACATTAATGTAACTGGTCTCAATCAATCTGATAGATTGTGAGAAAAATTTTGTATTAAGAAGTTTAACCTATTTGAATGCTAAAAGGTACCTTAGAAGTAAAAAACCAAAATCAGAATTAATAAAGAGTAGCCAACACAGAAAAGCAGATGAACAGTGGCACAACTAAATATAGGTGCTGGCAGGGAGCTGAGAATTAAGCTCAAGAAAAGAACTGGGTGGTCAGAATGGACGTACTTATGAGGGGTGGATGACCTTGATTAGTGGTCTCACTGACATAAGCTTAAAAGCAAGGATGTGCCAGCTCTTCATGACTAACATGAAAACTGGCCTTGAGTGTTGAGCTGGGACTGTGTGCAGAGGCAATGCTGGGTTGAGGCTGGATTATCCGTGGGAAGTAAAAGGAATAGAGAGGGGAGAGTAACATTTGTAATCTTCCATACTAGTTTTTGACTATATCATCCCTCAAGATTATTCAGTCATTTCATAGACTACTTGAGGAATGTTCTGAATACTTTGTTAGATGTGGGAAGATCAGTGAATAAAATGTAGCTCTATTTATAATAATGATCACAGATTTCTATTAGGCCTTGTTGTTCCTGTGCCCACATGATGAAACCCCTTGCAGTTTATTTTTCAGTAAGTTTATCAACTTCATATTACTGCTTTTTATTCTTTCATCTCCTAACAAGTTGTCTGAGATGTTCTTTGAATTAAAACTAGATGTCATTCTGGGTTATTTACAGAATAAAAGCAGGAGAAGCATAAGAATTCACTTCTGTATACTCAAGAGGAAAACTATGCCATTTATCACTTGAATTCTACCTCATTTATGTCAAAAGTCACACACAGCCCTTTGTTACATATAACATTTTTAGAACACATTAAAACTTTGAATTTAAAATTTCACAGATAGAGTAAAACCACAGATAAACTATATCACAGTACTAAAATGGTAATAAAAATGTTTGCAAGTATTTTTCAAAGCTCTAAATTTTCTTTTTTTT
>PVJA010027565.1:0-10214 GCA_004027025.1 Myocastor coypus | reverse complement strand
CTACTACTGGTTACCAGACAAACTCCTGTTCTGTATTTGTGACACTTGCTACATGACTTGCTTTCCCATTTGGTCATGGAGGTAATTAATTTTACCTGAGCAATCTTATTGGTTGAGCATATTTTTTCCCAGCCCACATGAGAGTTCTCATGTTTTCTAACCTAGACTCACCTCACCACATAACTTGGCTCTAGAAATGGCAGGTTCTCAGGGTAACTGGCTTGGTTCTCTTTTCATCTTTCTCTGGGACAGGACTTTTCTTTCCTTAATAAATATTTTCTGCTGTTAAACTCCATTTTTTCCTAAAATTCATTTTTTGGTTTTAAAAACACGAACTTGTCCCAGGTTGGGGATTTCTTCCTCTGTATCACTTGGAAGACTGGGACAGTAGTATTGTCATAAGATCAAAACTAGCCTGGGCTATTTAGTGAATTCAAGTCCACCCTAAACTACATAATGTGATCTATGTTACAAAAAAAGAAAGAAACAAAGAAACAAAGAAAGAAAGAAAGAAAGAGAAAGAAAGAAAGAAAGAAAGAAACAGAAAGAAAGAAAGAAAAGAAACAAAGAAAGAAAGAAAGAAAGAGAAAAGAAATGACAATGCAAGTTTGAATCTTTGTTGTGCTTAATAAATAAACATCAGAAAACTGAAAGACAAATATGACTTTTACTTTTATTTTGTTTCAGCCTATACTGGTACCTACTTTACCCATTTATCTCACTGTATTCACAAAATATTAGCATTGGTAGTTCAAGAAATTAATTTGTAGCAAGATATCTCTTCATTATGTGGTATATAAAGGAATAGCCCTGTATGAGCACATTGGAAAGTGAGCAGTGCATAACTTAAACCTGAAATATACAAAGCTAAATTTCTTTATTTTTGAGCTATGCATGAAAAGACTTGAGGTTGGATGACTCGTTTATATGATCTAAATTAAGTAAGAAGAAAAATTGTCCAAATTTCTCATTGGCTTCAAATTATCAAAGTTATAAAAAGTGAAAATATGGTCAGGTAGAATATCATACTAAAATCCCAGAAAATTGTAATTCTCAAAAAGATTTAGGAGGAGATAAACAATAAAGACAGGTATTAAAAAAAGAAAGTTACTATAAAAATTCTTAATGGTTTCAAAAGTTTAATTTCATGTAAATGCTAATATAAATATTTTCTCAATGAGTCTGTGTTAATAAGGAACTATTAATCAAACAAAACTATTGGCTTTAGAATAATATACACAGACATGAGTTAATTCCTAGCCCATAGGATTTAATTCTGGGTAATACCTTACTCATGGTCTTCTAGGCAGCTGAGTTAGAAATATTATAGGCAATCGGACAGGGCTAGAACCCGGTATGGATGGACCCAATATGGAAGGCAAAATACCTTGCAACTGTGGGAGAGACAGGTGCTACTGCTATAGGCCAGACCTCAAGACAAAAGATTAAGCATATGCAGTCATATACTTCCCTAGAAATGAACATCGGGATTGGTATTCTAAATAGGTATCAATCACCTTGAAAAACCCAGGAACAGTCACTATCTCAACCCCACACAGGAAAAGTCTTTGTTCTTTATTCATGTCCACTTGCTGTGTCACTCAATTTTCCATTTGATCCTGATTTACTCAATTTTACCTGAGCAATTATACTTATAATCTTAATGGTTGGTCATAGTGTTGTACCATTTCATGCTTTCTAAATGGTGGTTGATTACAAACTACTAAATTGTCACGGCCCTGATTCAACATGGTTGAACCCTGAAAACAACAGCTTATCTTCCTAGGGATCACCTCTACTTCTTACCCACTCCAGCCCTAAATACAACTTTCTTGCACATACAAGGGAGCCCCCAATCAGCTGCTTGTGTGTCATTAAACATGTCCCTCAAACTCCACCCCTTGCAAAAGTCCTTAATGTTTAAGCCTCCCTGTCCCAGGTGAGAGGATCTTCCCATCTCCCTGCCCTCAATCCCCTCTGTGACTACAGAGTTAATAAAGACTCCCATATTATTTCTACTTCTCTGCCATACTGTGACCACCTCTGCCACCACTGAAATAGCTAACAATGCCCATCCTACAAGTTCCATCTTTCCAATGTTGGACATCCATCACCTCATAATTCTGCTCTATAAAAATCTCTAGAAAAGACAAGTTCCCAAGTAACCCTCTTGAGTCTTATTCTGTTTCTGTTTGAGACAGAAGCCTTATTTCCCTCAGTAAATATATTCTGCTATTAGCCTCCACGGTTTCTAAAATTCATTCTTCCATTTTAGAAAACATGAGCTCACCCTAGGTGTCTTACAGTTCACGAATTTCTTTGCTCTATATCAGTGGTACATATCAAGTTTTAAACAATCCAGGCATTGGAAATAGAAGTGTAGAGAAATAATTTGGGACTGTAATGTTAAGTAAAATAGATAAGATGGTAATCTCAAATATTTTGAACTTATTAATACAAAAATATACAGTGCAGGTAATTTTAAAAACAAAATAAAAGACAGTTGGAAACAGGAAGATAGGCCCCTTTTTTTTCTAAAGATGGAGAAGGGAGAAGAAAGGAACAAAAAGGATTAAAACACTTTTTTTAAAGAAGGAAATAGTTTTAAGATTATAGAACAAGTTTGTAAAAAGAAAAAAAAACAGAAAGAAAGAAAAGAAAAGAGAGGCTATTCTTCAGGTGAATCTTTTTAAGAGGATCAAACTTGGTACCAAACTTTACTAAAAATATCCCAGATTTTTGACATAGGCTTACTATAAGGGCCTTAGGTGTGACATCCTCAATAAAACAAAGAAGTTTTTACTGGTCTTTGTCCTCCTACGAGTAATTATTTAGGCTTGAGCAGATGTTCAAGTTGTCACATTCAAATCTTAACATTTAGCAAATTGATTGAAAGCAGGTATTTAAAATGTATGTTTGTTAAAAAATTTTTTCTTGTCGTCTTTTGTTTTTTTCTTTTTTATTACTTTGAATAAGAAAAATGTATAACAACGTGACAGTTTCAAAACATGTCAGTAATGCATTTCAATATTTGACATAATGCATATTGTTGTCCTTCACTTAGTTATACAGAGCACAGGGTGTAGATGTTATAATTTTTCAAATCATTATTGTTACAACCAAATTTCCTCTCATAGAACTAAGAGAAGTAGTTGTATACATAATCCAATGTTCCATAACCGCAGTGGCTTATTGGTAAAACTGGCAATGTTGGAAGCTGTTGATTTAAGTCTTTTATAGCTCAGCATTCTAATCTAGCATTTCATTTTATGCCTCGTGGTTAAACTTTTCTGCTGGGTCATTAAGGGCAAGCTTAGGCATGACCTGTATAGCAAAACATGTAACTTTTGTATCTTCCAAGGTCAATCAAATCCCCTCAGGATTTACTTTGGAACCCTGTACAGTGCTTTATACAACTGTTGTCACAGTCAGCTATCTGGAAAAGTCATGACCATTGCTTTACCAGTTTGCTGACTGTGAAAGCCTGAGAGAATGTTTCCTCTCTAGGTGACTCTCCTTTGGCACACTATGTATCTTCAGTCCCTTTCCTCTATAGCCCCATAATCTCCTTGAACAGAAAATTTGGGAAACCACTCAGTTATAGAATGTTATAGCACAGGTACTATGTCCTGAGTCCTCACTGACCCTGAAGGACCAAGGCCAAAATATTGGCTATACTTGTAGGCCTTCTTTTTCTCTAATTTTGGGTCTGTAAACTTATATTCTTAACCTTCCAGAAGAAAAGCTTGCTAATACTATTACTCTATAACATAGGTACTTAAGCTTAACATCAATGCCTTTCTGAGTATCAAACATCTTAGACTTAATTTGGAATTGGTATTATCTATCAATCATTGATATTCTAGTAAATATCTATTGAATGTGATAAAAGCAGTTACACACTTTTACACATTTAGAAATCTAAGTATATACAAAATTGTAGCCGGTCAATCCTATGGCATTTTCCTAGTCTCTTACTCTCATTTAATTCCCTTTTTTGTTTTTTTGTAAATCAACCATGTACTTGAGAGAGAGAGAGAGAGAGAGAGAGAGAGAGAGAGAGAGAGAGAGAGAGTATAGCAGTAACTGAAAGTTCATTAGAAGCACTACACAGAATGACAGGTATTCCAAGAATATTTTCACTGTTACACATTGCCATCATCAGTGTCGAAAACCTTTTGGAGGTTCCTAGGACCATTATCTAATTCATCCTGTATATATAGGTGCATGAATTTGCCCCTGCCATGTCTCCTATTTTTTTCTGCTTATAGTCACTTCAATATTTAACCATTAGTCCTTAATTTCCCTTCAGCTGTTATACTTCTCCATTTTTTTTCTTCTTTTGATATCTTATACTAGGGAGACTATAAAATATTTGCATATATAGGTCTGGTTTATTTCACTTATGAGTATATGTTCAAGATATATCCATTTATATATGAAGTCTTCTAATTTATCATTATGTCTCAGTAATATTCCATTATATAATAATACCACATCCTTTCAACCATTCTTTAGATGATGAGCATTTTGGTTGTTTCCAAGATTTGGCCATTACAAATTGTGCTGCTATAAACATAGGGTGCGCAGATATCATGATGGCATGATGATTTCAGTTCTTCTGGGAAAATTCCCAGTAGAGGTGTAGCTGGATTGATGGGATTTCGAGTTCTAGTTTTTAAAGGAGTCTCCACACTGCTCTCCATAATGGCTACACCAGTCTGCATTCCCACCAGCAGTGGGAAAGTGTTCCTTTTCCCCCACAGCCTCTCTAAATATATTGTTGCTTGATTTCTTTATGAAAGCCATTCTTTCTGGAGTGAGATGATATCTAGGTGTTGTTTTTAGTTGCATTTCAAGAATGGCTAGTGAATTAGAGCATTTCTTCATGTATTTGTAGGCTTACTGAACTTCTTTCTTGGAAAAGTGTCTGCTCATGTCTGATGCCCATTTCCAGATTGGGTCTTTGAACTTTGGGACCCTAATGATTTTTACTTCTTTATAGATTCTAGATAGAAGACCTTTGTCTGAATGCTTATCAGTTAAAATCTTTTCAAAATTTGTGGGTTGTCTTTTCACTCTGTTGATAATTAATTTTGAGGTGCAAAAACTTCTTAGCTGGAGGAGTTGCAAGTTATTGAATCTTTCAACTGGCAAATGTGCATTTTGATTTTTGTCCATGAATTTTTTGCCTACCCCAATGTCTTCAAGATTTTCTCCCACTTTTCTTCCAGGAGATTTAAATTTTTTTCTTTTATTATTTAGATCTTTAATCCATTTTAACTTTATTTTAGTGCATGGTGATAGACCTGGGTCAAGTTTTAGTTTTCAGCTTGTAGAGAGCCAGTTTTTCCAGCACCATTTGTTAAAGAGGCTATCTTTCTTCCAATAAGCATGTTTGGCCCCTTTGTTGAAGATAAGGAAGCTGAGTGTGTTTTTATTAGCTTCTTCATCTTCTAGTCTATTCCATTGTTCCTCAGGTCAGTTTTTGTTTTCAATACCATGCTGATTTTATCACTGTAGCCTTTAGTATAACTTTAGATCAGGAATTGTAATGCCTCTTCCCTTGTCTTTGCTGCCCAGGATTGTCTTTGAAATTATAGGTCCTTTTTGTTCCAAATAAATTTTACAAATGATTGCTTCAGGTCAGTGAGGTATGTTGATGGTGTTTTCATAGGTATTCCATTAAATCTGTGTCTTAGTTACTTTTTGCTCGTTGCTGGGACAAAATACCCGACACTCAAAATGAAGGAAGGAAAAGTTTACTTAGCTCACAGTTCGTGGAGGTTTCAGTCCGTATTTGGCTGGCCCAAGGCTGAGTGGAGCAGGGTGGAGAGCATTTAGTTCATGGCGGCAGAATAGCAGCAAAATGGCAGAGGCAGCCAATCAATCAGGGCAGCAGAGCAGCAGCAACAGCTCTAGTCTGTCTCTCTGTCTCTTTTTATATTACATTCAGGCTCTTTGCCTTAGCCCCCGCCTTAGGCTACACCCATAATCCCAGAAGTACTTCAACTCATAATCCCATCAGTACCAAATCCCATAATCCCAGGGATCATGGGTAAAGTCTCAAACTCTAGAAGTCCCCACCCAATGACTACATGAGGCTTTGGGGGGACAACTAGACATAAAACATATCAATCTGTGTGACAGTTTAGGCAGTACGGCCATTTCACAATGTTGGTTCTTCCTATTAAGGAGCAGGGGGAATATGTTTCCATTTTCTGAAAAACTTTATGATCTCTATTTTCAGAGTATTGTAGTTTTCATTAAAATGTTCTTTTACTCCTTTTGTTAGATTAATTCCCAAATATTTCATTATCTTCAATGCTATCATAAAAGGTATCACTTCTCCAATTTGGCTCTCAGTGTGTTTGTTATCTGTGTAGAGGATTGCTATTGACTTTTGTGTGTTCACTTTGTATCCTGCTATGCTACTGAATTTGTATACTAATTCTAGAAGCTTCTTGGTGGAGTTGTTTTGGTCTTACAGATAGACTATTTTGTCATTTGCAAATAATGATAGTTTAACATCTATTTTACCTATTCTTATTTCTTTTATTTCTCTCTCTTATCTAATGACTATAGATAATGTTTCCAGAAATACATTGAATAGCAGTGGTGATAGCAGACATCCTTTCCTTGTACCAGATCTGAGTGTTAAAGACTTCAGTTTTTCCCCTTGTAGAATTATGTTAGCTGTTGGATTGTCATAGAGAGCCTTTATCAGATTAAGGAACAGGCCCTCTATTCCAAATTTCTGTAGGACTCTGAACATGAATAAGTGTTGAACTTTGTGAAGAGCCTTTTATGCATTAGTTGAGATGATCATGTGATTTTTGGCTTTCTCTCTGTTGATTTAGTGTATTACATTTATAGATTTGAGTATACTGAACCATCCTTGCATCCCTGGGATGAATCCTACCTATTCATCGTGTATAATCTTTTTTTTTTTAAATTTATTTTTTTATGGCTAGCTCAGCCTGCCCTGATGGCAGGGCTGGTGTAGCATGTGGTGCTGGGGATCGAACCGCAGTCCCTGAAGCTGCCTGAGCTTTCCTAAGCAGGCGCTTTAGACCACTGAGCCATCCTGCCAGGCCTCATCATGTATAATCTTCTTGATGATTTGTTGTATTCTTTTGGTTAGGATTTTATTGAGGAATTTTGCATCTATGCTCATGAGAGAAATTGGCCTATAGTTCTCTTTTTTAGTTGCATCTCTCTCTGATTTTGGTATCAGTGTAATGCTTGCCTCTAGGAAAAACTTTGGGAGGATTACTTCCTTTTCAATTTCTTTTAAGAGTCTGAGGAGTATTTGGATTATATCTTCTGTAAATTTTTTTTTGTAGAATTCAGTGCTGATTCCATCAGGACCTGGCCTTTTCTTTGTCGGTAGGCTTTTCATTGGATTTTGTATTTCAGTAGCATTTATTGGGATATTAAGAGATCTTATATTTTCCAGATTCAGTTTTAGTGATTTGTGCCTTTCTAGGACTCTGTCCATTTCAACAGTGTCTTCAATTCTGTGAAAGTAAAGATTCTCAAAGTAGCTTTTTTTTTTTTGTCTTTTTTGAGACAGGGTCTCGCTATGCAGTTGAGGCTGGTCCTGCGCTCACTTTTGTAGCCCAGGCTGGTCTCGAACTCGCACCAATCCTCCTGCCTCAGCCTCCCAAGTGCTGGGATTACAGGCGTGAGCCACTACGCCCGGCTTCAAAGTAGCTATTAATCATCGTCTGAATCTCGGCTGGGTCGGTAGTAATTTCCCCCTTTTCATTCCTTATTGCTTGAATTTGGGTTCCTTCTTTCCTCTTTTTGATGAGCTTAGCTAGGGGCTTATAAACTTTATTTAATCGTTCAAAGAACCAGATTTTGATTCTTTAATTCTTTGTATTGTTTTCTTTCTTTCTGTTGAATTGTTTTCTGCTCTAATTTCTCCCTGTCTTTGGGCTTTCATTTGGTTTGCTCTTCCTTTTCTAGTTGGTTTGGGTGTTGCATGAGGGTATTTATTTTTTCTCCCATTCTGTTTTCTTAATGTGTGACTTCAGAACTATAAATTTTTCTGTAAGAATTACTTTCATTGCATCCCATAAATTCTGGTAAGCTGTGTTTGAATTTTCATTAAATTGTAGGTATTGTTTAATTTCTTGTTTAATTTTATCTGTAACTCACTGGTTGCTGAGAAGGGTGTTGTTTAATTTCCATGTATTTCTGGAATTTTTGTGGTTTCTTTCCAGTTTCATTGCACTGTGGTCAGATAATATGCATAGGATAATTTCTATTTTCTTACATATACTTAAGCATGAGCTATTCAGTAATATGTGGTCTATTTTTTAAAATGTCGCATGTGCAACTGAAAAAAATGTATATTCACAAGTCATTGAGTGGAACACTCTGTGTATGTTTACCAAGTCTGGTTATTGCAGGTTCTTGTTTAGCTCTCTGACTTCTTTGCTAATTTTTTTTTTTTTTTTTGTCTGCTTGACCTAACTTTTTGGGATAAAGAGGTATGGTATTAAGGTCTCCTGTTAAGATAGTGGTATTGAATATCAGATTTTTTTGTGTCCATTAACATTTGTCTTACATAACTTTGTGCTCCTATATTGGGCATATATATATATATTTATCAGTGTTACCTCTTCCTCTTGAATTTTGCCCAGACCAGTATGTAGTGGTCTTCTTCATTTTGTTTAATCCATCTTGCCTTGAAGTTTAGACTGTGTGCAAATAGGATTGATACCCCAGCTTTTTTTGAGGTGTTACAGAATTTAGCATTGTTTTCCATCTTTTCACTTTTAGCCTATGAGTTTCTTTAGGAGTTAAATGCATTTCTTGTATACAGCATATCATTGGATTTTGCTTCCTTATCATCTCTGCCAGTCAATTTCATTTAGTTGGAGAATTGAGTCTATTTACATTGATGGTTATAATGGAGATGTATTGACTTATGATTGACATGTCTTTCACTTACTACTGTCTACCCCTTTTTCTCCTGTGTTTAATTGAGTAGCCTATTTGGTGAGTTCTTTCTGTTCTCATTTGTTGTGTTTGAGTCCTTTTTTTTGTCCCTCCCTAAAATATTTTTTAGTATAATGTGTAGGGTTGGCTTTGACGTCATGAAATTCTTTAGTTGTTCCTTGTCATGGAAATATTTCACTTCTCCCTCATATTTGAAAGAGAGTTTTGCAGGGTACAGCAGTTAGGGCTGGAATTTTTTTTTTTTTCATGGAGGCCTTGAAGCACTCTGCTCCATGCTCTTCTTGACTTCATAGTTTGTGAAGAGATATCTGGTGGGTTTTTGTTTAAATGTGATCTGTTTCTTTTCTCTAGCAGCTTTTAGTGTATTATTCTTCTGCTAGATTTCTGAGATCTTGACTATTACCTGTCTGGGTGTGTTTTTAGTCGGGTTGATGTTAATTGGAGTTCTATATGCTTCAGTTTCTGAATGTCAGTTTGTTTTCTAATATTTGAGAAGTTTTCTGCTGTTACTTTGGCCCATCTTCTTTTTATATCCTTTGTTTTGACTCCTTCTTTCTCATTGATTCCTATTAATCTCACCTTATTCATTTTTGCATCATCTTGCAGATGTTGGAAGATGTTGAAATAATTCAACATTATTTTTTCCTGTATCCTAGTTGTTTTTTAGAGTTCCTTTCTTACCTTTTTTTCTAGCTGTGACTGTGTGTTCAGGATCTGAAACTCTATCCTCACTTATTTTCATACTGTTTTGCCCGCCTATGATTGAGATTTTATTTTCCTGTATAACTCTTAGAAACTGCTTCATGCAATATATTTTTTTCCCCTATTGCTCAATCATGGAGTCCATCATTTTTCTATTGTTTTCTAATTTTTTATCAATGTCTTTTTTAGTAGCATTTAAGTTAAGTTTTTCATTATAATTATCCTTTCTTTCTCTACTTCAGGGATTCTTTCTGCCCTGATCTCCTCTCTGCCTTTCTGCAGTTGTTCACCTACTTTAGATGCTATTAAACTAGAGATGTCTTTTTTTTTTTTTAACATTAGAGGCTTTTTTTTTTTTTTTTTTTTTTTTTTTTTTTTTTTTTTTTTTTTTTTTTTTTTTTTTTTTTTTTTTTTTTTTTTTTTTTTTTTTTTTTTTTTTTTTTTTTTTTTTTTTTTTTTTTTTTTTTTTTTTTTTTTTTTTTTTTTTTTTTTTTTTTTTTTTTTTTTTTTTTTTTTTTTTTTTTTTTTTTTTTTTTTTT